>OZ059794.1:12602489-12668399 GCA_964057025.1 Standfussiana lucernea
TATCCAACCATCACTGATTGTACTATAGGTCCCTAATTTGTTTAATTTTTAACATGCATAAACTTTTTCGGGGGTAGGCAGAAACTACACAACGCTACTTGCTACGATCCTTTATTTTCGCCTTATCCGCGTTCAAGTTTATATAAACTTGAACGCGGATAATAAATAATTTTGACTTTGACTTTGATACAATAGATGTACATATGTACATCTATTGTATCAAAGTCAAAGTCAAAATTATTTATTTGCGTTAAATGTGGTACAAAAGATGGTAAATATAAGATGTAGTGCAGTGACACATTTCGCCATAAAAATAGCATGCAAATATTAATAAACACTCACATTAAATTAGGTAGGTAACCAAATAAATACATATCACGGGCTGATGTCCGCAACTCCACGTCCAAAGCGCGTATTTTGCGTACAATATATGTATATAATAATAATACATCTATTATGTTCATTTATTTTCAGTTCATTATTACATACATAAATAAACCACGCCTTGTCTCCGTAGGGTTAAGCAGGGGTGTATTGTGTGTTGTATGTTTTTCGCCAGTTATGTTTAAGTTCCATGTAATAGTTCGCGAGCCTATTGCCATCAACCGGGTACAAATCCTCCTTGGCAGCTGTTGTTAAATAAAACTAATAACACGTTGCCCGACCCGGAAGTCGAACCCAGGGCCTCATGCTCAGCTGTCGCGCATCCTACCACTAGACCAACCACGCAGTTCATTAATAAGTATAGATAAAATACATAAGTCTTCCAAAGAGTTCAGAGAGACTGCAAAAGTTCTCCATACCTCATAAGTCCTCACTCATACAATATGTTAGTGACTTATTCACAAAACTGTTAGCTCTGTGATGAAAAGAAGCTTTTAGGCTAATAGTTTTAAAGCAAACTAAAGCTAGTCTGAAAACTTCGTACTTTCTAGGATGAAAATAATGTACGTAAGCGGAAATCCAGAATATATTCTGCAATTCTATACATTGTTATTTAAATCTTTTTAGCTTTCACTGTTCCGTTAGGCATTCAGAAAATACCGTAACGACCCCAACATACATACCAAGATACAAATAAAGAGCCTTTTCTAGCGGCGGCATTTCAATTAATATTTTTAAATAAAAGAACAATTATTGTGACATATACATAAAAGTTGGATATATGTATATGTATATGTATGTGTGTTGTAGATAATGATGGGTTCCGCAAAGTCGTAGTACATTATTTTGTTCTATCTATTGTAAAGTATGTTCTATTGTAAAGTAGGTATTTTTTAGGTAATTTTTTTACACCTTGGGTTCCATTATTTGAGTTTTTGAAAATATAATAATATGGCTTATGTCACTCGGAGATAGTGTAGCTTCCCAACGGTGAAAGAATTTTTTAAATCGTTCTTGTAGTTTCGGAGCCTATTCAATGCAAACAAACAATCAAATCTTTCCTCTTTATAGTATTAGCATAGATGTAACATCATGCTTGTAATCCCCGAAGAGTTAGGCAGAAGTGTAGTGGTAATAATACATCCACATTCAAACTCAAAGCATTTATTTCAATTAGACCATTACAGGCACTTTTGAATGTCAAAACACAAAAAATAAACTAAGCTACAGTCCCAGTCACAGGGCATAATAACTTGTGAAAGTACTGTAGTTGCCCATTCGAAAGCGTAGATCTCTATGGAGAACAATAGACAAGAAACTCCATGGACACTCTTTTAAATCATTATGTTGTTACAAAGTCTCGGTTACATCATTCATGTCGAGATTAAACATATATGTGAGAACGATGTAGAAAGACGTGCGAGTAAGAGCGTCCAGAATAAAAAGATAAAATTAACAATTCAAAAATACAATAATCCATGGCAGCTGCGAGATGACCAGTCACAACTGACAGCGCCCGTTCACGAACATGACGCATGGATCAGCCATCATTCAACTCAACCATTTTGGAGGGAACTAAACGACCCGACACACGCGCCACCATCAGCGAGACATTTGAGTGAGCATGACAATCTCTCAACCTCCAGGGCAAATTCGAGTCAGTAAAAGATGTAAATGGTAGCTTTATCGTACATAGAACTCACATATGTGCTATGCAATTATATAATACTATTACGCCAGCTAAGTTAAAGTCCCATGAAATAGGGGACGAGCCTAGGCAGTCACACGTTGCAGTCGATTATAACGTTGCCAACATTTAGTATGTACCCTCAGAATAACCGTGATTTTTTATAACAATAAAAAAAGAACATTACAAAACTGAACACCAACATTTTCCAAAAAAGTATTTTAATTTTCATTGTATCTGACGGCGAAGTCTTTATCTACGTGACCAGTTTACGGAATGCCTTTTTATTCGTGTCACACTATATTCTCAGGGATGAATTAATTACGAAATGTGTCAAGCCACATCCACGAACGACATAACGAAGAGAGACAAAATTCTGTTTCATTACTGGCACGTGTCTTCATTAAAAGGTGCATTCTTTTATTACAAGAGCACCTCACTTTTAAAAAAAGACCTGGGAAGTATAACGAATGCAATTAATTATTGACTGTTGCCCTGTTTGAATTGGATTTTGGTAACAATTTCATGGGTTGTAATTTTTTTCACGGGACCACACCGTCAAGCCGTTACGGAGATTTCCCTCCCCCAGAACAAACAACAGAGAGACAGACAGATAAAAAAAAAATGTACCGTATGTAAGTTAGTCAAGTAATTTTTTTATTTATGTATATACTTTCATAAGCATTCAGAAAAAAGCTGATATTTTGAAATTACAAACGGACATTTCAATTTTCATTTATTTGCATAGATTGTATATACGAGTATGACAGCTGACAGTCGCGAAAAATTTAATTGAACAAGGAACACTGACAAACCTACAACTGATAACTTCATACCATAATTAACCTCAGTTGGGTATGAATTATCAAATATCCTTCCTAATTGCCTTTCGACATAATGGACAAGGAAAATTTTATTGTGTTTGGGGAGATGTGTGAACGTGGACGAGGCGAAATAAGTAGGTAAGGATTAAGGCAGGTCGAGTTCTGTAGTTTCTGCTAACTTCCACGTGAAAAAAGCGTGTGTATGTATGCACCAGGGTAAACTCATTCACAAATAGCGATTTAGGCTGTTGCCTGCCAGCTGCCAGTGAACTTAAGATGTATTAGTATCTAATATAGATTTGGATTGTACCTCTGTATGTACAGCCAAACTATGAGACATCGATGAACAAATTAGTGCACAAAGGATCTTAAGTTTAGAGGTACTGCGGTACACTGTGAAGCCCCAAAATCTTGATAATTTGGTAATTTTATAACTTGAACTAACAAAGCCATTATGAGTTTCTTTAATGTTAATACTTGGTAAAGCTTTTGAATACAATCACGTAAATGAAACCAAATAAACTCGTTTTGAACTATGAATATTTATGCAATACATACATAATGCTTTTAGCATCGATTGTTTGGATTCATGTATTTCTAAAAAACAATTATCAAATTTAAATAAATTATTTTTATTATAAATTATGTCATTACTTACTTTATTCGTTAAAGAGCTACGAAATTAATTTGTTTTCATCTTCAATGACAAAAAAATGCAATGTCAAAAGAAGTAAATTAAAACCAAATTCGGTCAGGAAAGAACTATAAAATAACGGTAACCTAAAATGGCTTTATTCCATTCTAAATAGATACCACCAAAATGTAACATGAAATAATTCATGCAAATAATAATACACACATCATACACAAAAATATATATAAGACCTTAAATCACAAAAGTGTGTGTACCAAAACAAACTAATTTTATTCAACAAATTAAAAGTTGGCTACAATCTAGTCACAGACGGTACATAAAGTTTTAGATTAGGTACCCTTTTATTAGTTGTTCATTAGAAACTTGTAAGCCCTTTAGAAGCACAAGAGCGTTATTAAAGTTATGCTCCATAACTTGATCGAGAAGACATTAATCTCGCAACAATGGCGAAACATAAATCTAATACGGTTTAATGGCGTGAAATCACACTCGATTTAGAGTAGTGATGCACGATCCAATCCGATATCTAAAACGGTATCGATAAAATAGGATGCGGTACACCGATATTTTTCATCAATATAACAGGATACGGTACGCCGATATTTTGGATCGATACAGACGAATACGACGATGAAACTCAAATTATGTTAGACCAGTATGTAGTCCGAGTATGCACAGCTATAAAATACGATACAATGCCTGGATCGATGCGAAACTACTGGTATTGGTATGGATGGGTCGTATCGTGTCACATTGTCCTAAATTGCATGATCAATCAAATGAAAAGAATACAAAAGGAGGACACAACACAAAAAGAAAACAAATAAAAAAAACCTGAAATTTGGCCTGGAGTCTTAAAAGGATTAATAAGTACCTTCGATTCGATACAATCAAAATATCGATACAAAGGTAAGTATTGTGCATCCCTATCAAAGCAGGTATTACCCATAATGCAGTAGGCAGGTTATGCAATAACCCAAATACCTACCCGGAAATCAATCAGGAATGTTCATTTACAGCCTCTGTTTTAGTGCAAACGCTTGTAGTAACGAAAGAGCACGTTATTGAGTATGTCAAATACGCTTTATTAGTGCATAGTTGTGTATCGGTTGCTTTGATGCATTTCCAAACAATGGATAATGGTTCATTATATGTTTTAGTAGCTTTGTTGAGAATTTTGGCCTCATTTTGGCATTCTTCTTCTTCTTAGCGTGTCGATGGCAATCTAAATTGTGTCAGCCCAAAATTGAGCCACTAGTTTGGCGCCTTCAGTAGCGTCCATCAGTTCCTGTAGTGAACAAGCATCAGGACACGCAGGACACGATATTAAGTGCCCCATCGTTTGTGGAACAGCACCACATTTACAGTCCAGGGCAGAGTCATTAATGAATCTCCACCTGAGCAGGTTTTCCTTGCTGCGACCAACCTGGGTCCGGAGTCTGTTTAAAGATTTCCAGGTCAACCATGGCTACTCATGTCCAGGTGGGAGATTTTCAGCAGGTGGAACGAATGGGTCGGGTAAGGATGCACTACCTCGCCACAGCTTTAGTCTTTCCGTAGACCGCTCGCCAGTGAGTGGGGTGATGATAGATTTCATAAAACTGTTTCGGCTTTTCAGCCTTTGCGACACTAGAGTATTTAGGTGTAAAGGGTGTCGTGTGTCTGAAACCATTTTAGCTCTTTCGCTAGAGCTTGCCACTATTGGTAGATTTACGCGTTTCCTCAGGTAGGTATATGTATTTGAGCACGATGACAACATCAACGATTCATTGTTAATTATCACCATTCTTCTGCCCGTGTCCCAATAATTTCGAGTGCCCACCTATTATTTCGGGATATCGCCAAGCGGTTGGTCGACTCTTCACGTGACCAGAGGGCTGGCATGTTTTTTTTGGCCAAAGGATCAGCATTGCCAGCCAACGTGGCAATGTTGCCAGCTTTCTGGGAACATTTCCTGTTGACAGCGACGTGGACGAATTTTTTGAAGCCCCGTAGTTGTACATATTTTTATTATTATTTTAGATCTAATATTAGTTTGTAAATAAGGTAAATATTTTGATGATTTAATAAAGTACACATTTAAGGTCGGCCCAGGACGTCTTCTTCTTCCATATAAGTAGTCATATCATGTATTGTCATTAACTTAAAGAAAAAACGGTTGTTTTTGTTCCTACCTATTTATTTTAGTAAGAAGATCAGAAGCAGGTGTACCTACTCATCCAAAACTCAGCAAGGTTCAGTAAAAGCCTCAGGGATCAAGGGATTACACGAAAATAGCAAGAAACAGTCATTTTAGTTTTCCGAAATACTCTTTGCTTTATAATTCTTTCATCTGCGCTCCAAGGGCGAAAGTAATCCATTTGCGGAGACCTAGAGCATCACATATCTTTGATGGATGTGTGTTACTGATACATTTAACATATACAAGTTTCTGCGCGCAATTTCGCCCGCGTTCACTTTTTTTCAATAAAACGTGTCCTTAATCACTCAACAATAGTGAAGTTTTCTATCAATGAAGGATTTTTTCTAATCGGTCTGTAAAATTTATCCTGAAATGATAAATTATGTTTATTTTGTAAATAGGTTTTTACAAACACTTTTACACGTCTTCTTTTTTATAAATAGATGAGGCCGGTGTTTCGTATCTGACTACTTTGAGAAGAAACAGCCGAAACAAACTCAGAGGTCATAGTCTCTTTTAAGGTCCAGAAATAATCTTGTTAAACTCATATGAGGACTATGCAGATGAGTGTCTGAGATGGTGAAAGGTTTATGCGTCATCTGCCGAGCCTTTTCCCAGCTATATTGGTGTCGGCTTCCTATCTAACTGGATGCAACTGAATACCAGTATTTTACATGAAGCGACTGCCTATCTGACCTCCACAACCCAGTACAGGCTGTAACGACTGTCAAAGTTTTGCAAATGACATCCGGGACCAACGGCTTAACGTGCTTTCTGAAGCACGGAGGCGACTCGATATGTAATGAGTGGTCACCCATTCACAGACCAACCTAGGCAAGCGCGGCTTAACCTGAAGATTGATCCTACCGGCTGTTATTATTTGGCCACGAGCTCCTCTGCAAGGTTAATGTGCATAATACATAAATATCAATGTTAAAATTCTTGGCCAATTTTTGTCTGTTACTCGGTAGAATGTATTTTATACATTAACAAAAGCCTAATTATAAAGAAGTACAGTAAGTTTACATATATTTGTAAATTACAGTACAATTTATATTTATGTACAACTTCTTAGTGTTACCATAATTTTTAAGAGTTTTTTTGTTTTCTGAAATTGTAACCTAACGCTATTTTCGTTGGCGTTCTCTTCCTGGACAAGCAAATATGTAAAATATTTATTTTCCCGTGAAAATAAGAAAAAAATTACAGCAATACAATTACTGTTTCATAGATCAGAAAGATAATTGATCATAATATTCATGACACAGACAGTTGAACTTGGCTTAAACGTGTTCATCTCATTAAGTTTCATTGGTGAAATTAACCCCAAGATAAGATTTGAGCGTAAATAGGTAGCTTTTTCTGTTTTTATCAGTTCTGAGCTTGCCACCAATACTTATTTTGCACTAATTTTCGATAGCTTAAGAATATTAATGTGGCTTGAAGAAACTTGAAGTTAGTTTTAACAGGTCCTAGACCACGATTGCAGTCTTGTACTGAGTTAGAACTTCGTTTTTGTTCTCAAGTTGTTTTCGTATGTAGAGAGTCAAGCCACCCACGTCACGACACGTACCAAGGTCACGTCTTACATATTATAATGTGTGATTGACTTTTGATCCCTCGATTGATTATTACAGTTACAGCATGAAAATCAACACAATACGTTACTTACGCACGTTACGTTTACGTTTTGTGTTGTAAAATACATTTAGTAATATCATTGTTGTATTTATCGAGAACAATCTACCACCTGGACATGAGTTACCATGGCTGACCTGGATCGGAGTCTTTAAATTGACTCCGGACCCAGGTTGGTCGCAGCAAGGAAAACCTGCTCAGGTGGAGATTCATTAATGCCTCTGCCCTGGACTGTAAATGTGGTGCTGTTCCACAAACGATGGGGCACTTAATATCGTGCCCTACGTGTACTGTGGTTTCTTCTTATTATCTATCTGCAATTGATACATTAAAAAAAACCCTGCTGTTCTTCCAAAACATACAATTTCAAAAAACCTGCTTCAGCGCTATTTATTTAAATGAAAAATATTCTAAGAAAATGGTTAGCCGTTTACAGCAAATCTTCTTGAGTGACGTTTCCTAATTTGGCTACCAGGATCTCAGACGTACTAAGCGATCGCTCATCCGCCCTTCGCACTACAGAGAAGCAAAACCAATTTTCTGACAAATACGGTTCCACCCACAGTCTGTTTAAAACTTATTGATAATCATAGAAAACGAAAGTTTTCTTCGAGATAGAAGTATTATAATGAAAAGGGGATTGTATTTACATTTGCTGACATACGTAGTGGCAATAGGAGCTTATTTTTTAATAGTTTTTTCATTGAGTTAGTAGATGTAGTTTTAATTGTACTTAAATAGTATTTATGAGTACCTTTGTCATTAAGTGTCAATAGCACTAATGAAAATAAACGCGATAAGTGAATATACCGCGTTCCAAAGCGGACAGTTTTAATTTTCCATGGCAATGATGACACTGACAGCTCTTGATCGCAGTTTAGATTGGTGCTGATCGCGTTCAATTTCATTGGGGAAATTTGTCCTAAATATGGAGATAATGCTTCCAGTTTTTGATAGGGTTTGTTTGTATGTTGATGATTGTTAATAACATACTATACTACCTAGGTGCATACTAGATATATCTACAATAGAACATGATTGAAACAATGCTTATTATTCTCACGATAACTTCGTGGCAGAGAGCTTGCTATCAGACGTATGTAGGTGTCTCAGTAGCCACCCTACCCCCAATTCAAGAACGAGTTGAAATATCAGAAACGACTGAACATAAAACCACCTTTTTCCCATTCAATTTTTCAGTACTCGCACACAGGATCAGATAAGACACATTTCATACAGCCAGTCACCATACGAACAATTAGTCGACTCTAATTTAAAAGGACGCATCTGCCATACGAAGAGCTATATCTGTACCCGGATGAAAGGTCTAATCCGTCCCGGATCTGATGCTTACAGGTTCCCGTTATTACTCACGTTTCCCGGGACGTAAATGACATTTTCCCCAACTGACATAATCATGTGACAAGTTGAAATTCGTTTGTTTCCGAGTATGCTTATGTTGGGGATGTTTTCGTTTCTGTGAGCCTAGTACAAACGCGTCGAGTAAGTTCGAGTAATGGATCTAATGAAGTTCCCACCCGTACGCAAAACGCGCGCTTTGGACGTGGAGTTGCGGACACCAGCCCGTGATACAATACAATACAAGCCTAACAAAGTGCGAACGATTTTAAAATTGAATCGTTGTTGCACATTAATTGCTTAGTTTTACGAATATAGTGATATTTTTGTGGGATATTAATTGTGCTTGTTGAAAAAATAAATAAGACGTTTTGCCGAATTTCAGTGAAAGTCGCGATCAGCACATCTAAAGCGAGTTCAAAAGCTGTCGAGCGACAAAATTCCACAATGATGACACTGACAGACTTTGAACGCAGTTTAAAGCCCATCGTTCAGCTTCTTTCTTGAAATTCCCTAAGTTATATTTTCGATTACAATCGTTTCGTCACGCGTTTGTGCTAGGACCGCTCGAGTCGGTAAATTCCATCAGGGATGGAGGTAATGTATTGTTACTATTACAGCTTTTCTGTCCTTTCGTAGGAGGTGATAGTGGTGAATCAGGGATTATTTTCAGGTGGGTAGCAGGTCGATGATTCACTAGTGACACATATCAAATTAGGTCTGTTGGGTTAGTCTATTTATTTCTATGATAGTGAATTAGTATTATTTAGTCGGGATCGAATCACTATCTTAAATTGGAGTAAATGTGTGTAGGTACGTTTCTTACAAAACCTATTTGAAAATCTGATCAGTCTCAGCACTTGCTCCATTGTAAAATACTGGTATTCAGCAGCATCCGGTAGACCACCGGGGTTAGGCAGAGGTGTACCTAACAGTACACACACACCACATATCGCCAGTTATGTTTAAGTCCCATGTAATAGCTTATTGATATCAATCAAGCACACTTTATTGAAATAAAAAACAACTGGTTTTGTGATTTAAAAACAAGGCTTCAAAAATAATTATGTCATCAAATCCTTTATTATGATACCAAACTAATAAATTATGTCAATGTCTGTGAAAAGTAATCAAATTACACCATATCATCCAATCCAATTATTACCAAAACAATTTGAGTTAATCAACCAAAATGAATTTGGTATCAGTCAGTCATGTTTGAATTTTACGACATACAGCCTGACTCTGTTGCCTAGTTATTTGGCCTAAGCTATTTACTTAATTGCTTATTGTTAACCACATTGAATATGGATGCTCTGTTACATATTCAAGTTAGTATTTGCACAATCACTTGTTTTGTGCTTCTATCCGAACTTGGGGACGAATAATTAAGTGTCTTTTGAAAGCTATCGCCTGTTTCGTGAAGTACCTTCCTGTTGATTATCTTTTTGTAATCAATTTGCTATGTGATTCTTCTTCTTTGTATCTCGCCACGAAAGGTATAAAATTTTGCTTTGAGAGAGATATTCGCTGTCAAATCAAATCAAATCAAATCAAATCAAATCAAATCATTTATTTGTTAGAACATGGTCGGTATGTATATAACATGGTCTTGAGTTTATATTGATTGTGTCATCATATTCTACCACATGGGCGTACAAATGTTAATTAATATTGGTGATCAATTATATAAAATAAAATAATAATGTTTTTAATAATTATAGCTAAACTTCAAAACGGAATGTTAGTTACAAATGAAAAAAATGTAAATAATAATTGAATTAAATTAATATGTCAGTATCATTTAAATAATCATTCAAATTATAATAGCATTTATAACATAAAAAATCTTTAAATTGCTTCTTAAATTTAGCCAAATCTAACTCTCTAATGGATTTACTAATTTTATTATAAATTTGCGGGGCTCTGCAGAATATGCTTTTACGCATAAGAGCTGTCTTGGCTCTGCGTCCGCGTAGCATGTCATTTCGCCTGTTACGTTGTACAGTATCAGATAGATAGGAAAACAAATTTGGATTTAATCTTACAAATAAGGCAGTTTCATATATATACAAAGCTGGTAGTGTCAGGATTTTATGCTTCTTGAAATATGGTACACAACTGTCCGTCACCCGAAGCCCAAACATAGATCTTATGCAGCGCTTTTGCGCTTTAAACGCGGCTTCCCTATTTGTAGAGTTACCCCAAAATATGATGCCATATCTTAACACAGATGCAACAAGACCATCATAGGCTGTGAGTAGTGCATCCGTGTTAACAATTGGGGCAAGTTTATATAGGGCATAGGATGAGCAACTTATTTTTTTGCATAATGTATCGATATGATTCTTCCAGTTAAGCTGTCTATCTATTATAAGTCCTAGGAATTTCGCACTGTCTACGTCATTAATAACGTTGTTTTGGAATGTCACCTCCATATTTGTACTAGGTTTTCTATGACCAAAGTGCATAATTTGAGTTTTACCTAGATTAATTTTTAAGTTGTTATTGTTAAGCCAAGCGATTATTGCGATTAACACTTCATTTACATCAGCTTCGTATTGGTCAGGTTTATTACTAGCTACAGTTATCGTGCTATCATCAGCAAATAGGGTTATAGGGTAATTTATGGCTTTGGGCAAGTCATTAATATAGATTAAAAAAAGTAAGGGACCCAGAACACTGCCCTGTGGTACGCCAAAGTAAACAGTACGTTCTTTGGATAGGTATGTAACTACTTCTTTCGTCTTTAAATTTAAGTCTGTTATGGCAGATTTTTGTTTTCTATTTGAGAGATAAGTCATTAATAAATCCAGAATATTACCTCTTATACCATAGGAGTATAGTTTCTTTTTTAGGATATTATGGTCAACATGGTCAAAAGCTTGTGTCATGTCACAGTATATAGCACAAACAGGTCTCTTATTATCAATATTAGCTACTAGCTGTAAGTAAGATCTTGGTATTAACGTAGTTCAACTAATCCATTTTTACTAGTATGCGCGTCATCTATAGCTAAGTATAAAGACGAGTCGGGAGGCGGGTTGTGCGCACACGAACGAATTATTGTTCGACCTAGCACGGTTAGTGTTAATGGTAACCTACCTACATGGTGTACAGAATAAAGAGTCCTACCCTTATTTTCTTTCATCTTTTATTTGTTTCAGGCAGTTTCTATTCTATGATAAGCCTTTCCTCTGTATAATTATGCTGAACGAAGATTGCTAACTGCTGGATTCAATGAATGAAAATATCATATGACCAAGCCTTTGTAGAAGTTAGTCTTATTTGTAGGTTTTCCATTGACGTACATCTATAGAATAATACAACATGAAATAATGCTATTAAATCAGACAAAGGAATTTGTCAAATAAGCCCATAGTTTAAATGGAAATTTCGAAGTTATAAAACTCATATGGCTGTCTCGAATGCCGTAAAGTGCACCAACCAATTTCAACTTTTAGCTTTTAAAATGAATTCGAACTCAGAACGACTCTAACATCCGCATCTAAAAACAAGTCTAAGTGATTACTTGAGTTAAAGTAATTATTTAAGATATGATTTTTATGCTGTAGTTTAATATTTGCTTGAACTTAGAACTCTTAGCGTTGCTTTCTTTGACGGTTCTTACTTCGTTCAAATTAATGTCTATTGCATAAACATGGCTGCATAAGTAATTAATTAAACTCAAGTAGTGACTTTTACTTGACTATAGATACCAGGTTAAATAGGCACCCAAACTCCCGAAAGGTAGTCTAACGCGATGTTTTACTACACCCATAATCTCCCACGGATTAAAAGATTACAATTAGTGTTAGGCATTTGAAACTATGTATGTAAGGGATAGGTGGGGGGTTTAACTTTGATAAAATTACACTAATGGAGCATATGTTGTGATCGTAAAGGTTAATTAAGAAAACATGAGCTTGTTTCTGCGTTGTAGGTATACATTTGCCTATAATTACGACTTATGAGTTAGAATAAAAAGTTGATCTAACCAATATCTAAACATTTTTGCCGACTACTCAATATGAATGCATTTAGAATTATTATGAAAAGTATTATGGCAATCCAGTAATTCTGATTGGATACCAAGATTATATGTGCAGGATTGTGTGTTATTGTTAAACGCTATAGTGTTTTCGTCCTTTAGGACGGAACCTTAGATGGTACAACCCCGAATTCAATATATTATATTTATTCCATTGACATTCTGTATGGGAATCATCGACACGAAGAAGAAGAATAAAATTGACCTCATACTTTCATTGATTTAATTATTCTAAATTATCATTCTGACTTTTTTTCATCATAAATTTTCATTTAATTTTCGTTTCTTTACAGAGAGAAGGAAGCGATGCGGAGAAGCTAACAATCCAGGCGGCCACACAGACCGCCAGCGGTCGCTACACCTGCGAGGTGTCAGCCGACGCACCGTCCTTCCAGACCGCGCAAGTACACACGCACATGTATGTCGTGGGTGAGTCTGTGCTCTTCTTAATTTGTATCAATAATAAAAGCGGTCTCACAGACTGCTAGTGGTCTCACAAACCGCCAGCGTTGGATATGCGTCGCTATCGTACGCTATGGTCAAACCATACGTGTGAGCAAAGCATGGGATAACCATAGCTTCGATTTGAGCCAGTCACCTTCTTTATACAAGGTGTAAACGGGCCCTGCACGAAGCCGTCAACCAAGCATTCTGTATATCAAACTAAGTAACTCTACCCAAAAACTATTGCTGGGAAATGTCATTTTTTTGGGTAAAAAATCACGTTTTACGGTAGGATTAAATGTGACGCACTCAAAACACTGTGCTGGTGGATGCATTGTACAAGTAGAGAATAGTGCGAGGGTCGTGAAGGTATATAATGTAAAGTGATAACATTAAAAACTTGTGAAAAAATTGAAACTTCGACCCCCAATATCTCCACCACTTTAAGGTTCCAAGATCGGGGTCAGTCACTTCATCTCGTTATAACCAATAACGAGGTGAGGTGACTTCTATGTTTATGTTACAGCTTTATACTGCACTTTCCTTGACCAGTAAGCCAAAGATTAACGTGCACGCTTTTATCACAAAGCTGTCGCGGTCCACGGCAACATAGCGGTAGCGATAAAATAACAAACAAATAACGAAGCGTGAGTAGCGAAGTGGAAAAGGCAAACTATGTCACAGTTGGCTATAGTAACTGGTCACACTATTAGTTCTAGCAGCAAACAGCTTAGTTGATTGATTGATGCATATGTTAGGTCAATTTAGGTCAAACAGTAAATCAATGTCACACAGTTTCAAATCGCAACACTTGCTCAAGTATTTTAAACGCGAAATACGACAGAAAAACGATTGAAAAATAACCTCGACTCCTTATATATGAATAATGTCAATGAATAATTCTGTAAACGATGTTACAAGATTTTTATGAAATAAAAAGGTAAAACTGCTAGTATATCATAGACAGCGCGAAATAGGGTTAAATATACAGATCTTATCATCAAATAGTGGTGAACCCATCCAGAAAGGTAAAGTACTCAATATATTTTTCCCTTCTCCGAGACCTAAGACACCTTTAGATACACAGGGCGATAAAGCTGTCTTCCAATCAGGCCTTTCAAAAGTGACACACTTTATAGACTACAGTCTAAGGGCCTTATAGGGCAGTAAAATACCTTAAGGTTGACACTGTTTTACGCAAGGAATGCGTTGTGAACGTGAGGGTTCCGTATTTATGGCCCAATGGATATATTTTCACCTAGAAAGTCGGGGAAAATGGTTACATAATAGATTTACCGTTTTGGTTTTTTAGAAAAAAGATATGGCACATATATGTTTATTTATTGTCTTAGGTAGAGGCTTAAGTTTTTATTTAGAAGGTATTTTTTAAGTAAAATCTTGAATTAAAGTAGAAAACAGTATGAAGAAAAAAAAACTAACAGAACAGTGTGTTGGCGTTGCAAAGGATACAAAACGATAAAAAGTTTTGATTTTGCAGCAATAAACGTGAAAAGTTACTGAAAACTTTAAAAGTTTAATTTTAGTAGTTTTCTTTTGTTTTATATTCGTTTTACTTCAAAAAGTTATAATTGATTGCTTTTTTATTATCTTTGAAACTACATGCATTCATAAAAAAATTCGTTAAGAACATACATACATACATGAACCCTGAAAACATAATACTCCTTTATTTGGGCAATCGTGTAAAAAGAAGGTGGATTTTTAACATGGTCAGTTCATAAGCCGTTATAATAATTTTTGAAAACATTGATAGGTAAATAATAATTCTATAAACCTGCCTAGGACTTTTCTCCACTTCCTGCCTTCTTAATTAACCAACTCAATTCCTGAACTTTCTATAAACAGAACAGCATACACACATAGAAACTTAGTTATCAAATGACGCGATGGTTTTCATGTACCTACTTACAAAAGGTATATCGAACGGCACGACCCAATATACAGCGTGTGTGCTTTTGTTTAACTTTCCGAATAAATCTAAACTAGTGCCCTTGTTCCATTTTATCGTACCAAAGCATCTTACTCCTATTTGCATAATAAAGGGGTAGAATATGGGCACCTATCAGCGATGAACAATATCCATTTTATATGTAAGCTTAAATCCGACCCCTGCTCACGATAATCCGGAAATTATCTGTACTTGAAAATGAGTGAGATAGATCCTTTTTGCTGTAACGGCCGTACGTTATTAACTTTTGGGCCAAACGTTCGTTAAAGTTGAATTTAATTTATTTGAATGGCAGTTTTGCATGCCTTTATGGTTTTTAAAGCAGTTAGTTTAAAAAGCAAAATGAGTTATGTATTCTGTAATTAATTTTTAAACATAACACAAACTATATTTTGTTCGTATTTTGTTTTTTTTTTATCTTGTAACAAAATAGTGGAAAATATATCACATTTAATAAATCTGTAGACGCGGCGTTTGTATACATTGAAAATATTTAGAAAAAAATAGTACGGTTGTTAAAGGATAACAAATAGAACCCATTTCTACCATTTTTAGATTTTTGTCTGTTTGTCTATGTGTCTGTGTGTCTGCAGTCTGTGAGTCTACGGGTATGTTTGTTTGTTTAAGTAGCACGTGAAAATGACAAAACTAATGTTAGTTTCATTTAACTTTTATTTAATTCATTAAAAAATAATAGTAACGATTAAAAAATATATATTATAGTTTAGTGAAGATTATTTTGGTATAAATATTAAGTCAAAATGATGTACAATTTCGGAGATATCGGGGCTTGGTCCAATTTTTTTTCTTTACAATAAAGGCATATAACGAAAATGTATTCAATCATTATTGAAGTTGGGGATATTTTTGTAAGATGAAAAAAAATATTTTGATGGTCTATATTCAATAGAATCTACAAATTAGAGCTCCCAAATCACGTCTCCGTGATTTTTTGTCTAAACATGCATCGGGAGAATGATTATTACTGAATAAATTAATAATTTATCTAAAATTCGCTTTATTATTATTGTAGTAGAGGAAACGAACTATGTTTAACAAGTAATTGTTATTTCAAACAACGAACGGATAACATACAATTTCAACGAGGAAGCCTTGCTATTTCGCGTTTTTTGTAATACGCATCTTAATGAAATTTGGCAAGGAGATAGATTATATCCTGGGAAAGGACATAAGCATTTTTCTCACAGATTCACTTAAAAATTTCCACGCGAACGAAGTCGCGAGCAAAAGTGAGTAATTCATAAATTAATGTCCTTTTCTTTTAATTAGTATACATCCTGTTTCAATCACTCTATCGGAAGTATTGGATAACTTCCTTTCGGCTTCGTACATATGTATATCTAGTAAATATAGGATTCTATCTGATATTAGACTGATTGCAGTAGCGCATAGCTAAACATGGTATAGCTGCTACAATTAGAAGCATTTAGGACTAACCAGCGCATTGAGAGACGGTGCAATTACTGTTGGTTCAATCTTTGGCTTAGTAAGGGAGATTTATTTAAATATTCATTAACTTTTTTAAACTTTTATCACTCAGTACAGAGGCAAGCTTAATGCCATAGGCATTCTCTACCAGTCAAACTTTGGGTGATACAAATAATGGTAGGTATACATACATTTAAAAATTGAGTTATGGTGGAAAAAAATGTAGGTCATACGACGTCAGTTCAATAGATAACCGAACTTTTAAAATTGCGCGGCAGCAAAGTATCAAACTCAAAACTCAAAGCATTTATTTCAATTAGACCATTACAGGCACTTTTGAATGTCAAAACACAAAAAATAAACTAAGTTACAGTCCCAGTCACAGGGCATAATAACTTGTGAAAGTACTGTAGTTGCCCATTCGAAAGCGTAGATCTCTATGGAGAAGAATGGGCAAGAAACTCCATGGACACTCTTTTAAATCATTGTTGTTACAAAGTCTCGATTACATCATTCATGTTGAGATTAAACATACATGTGAGAACAATGTAGAAAGACGTGCGAGTAAGAGCGTCCAGAATAAAAAGATAAAATTAACAATTCAAAAATACAATAATCCATGGCAGCTGCGAGATGACCAGTCACAACTGACAGCGCCCGTTCACGAACATGATGCATGGATCAGCCATTATTCAACTAAACCATTTTGGAGGGAACTAAACGACCCGACACACGCGCCACCATCAGCGAGACATTTGAGTAAGCATGACATTCTCTCAACCGCCAGGGCAAATTCGAGGGTATCGTATAGTCGTGCGGTTTCCAACACTGTGTTTGTCATCACCATCTGAGTGGTCTGCTTTTTACGGATTGTTGATATCTTGCTTCTTTTCTTCGTTATTGTTTTTTGAGTGCAAAGTGTTTCAGCGGTCATGGGCTCTTCGTCTAAGCCAAAATGCTCTTATTATTAGACGAGCAAAAATGAAACAGACTTTTGCGTTAGTTTCGTACAATGTACCTAACTAGATTAATGACTACAATTTAGTGAACCTACCAACAGCACTTAATTTAATTTATTGTTCTCATTTGTCTTTACATATTAGACTTCATCCATCGCTTTCCATCAGAAGAGGGCAAGGTGAAGACTGGTTTCAATAAGTAATAAAAATTTTCAAGGTCAATTTTTTATAAAGGTATATTGGGTGTGTAAATACCCATAGCAAAGCCGAAAAGCACTTGGTCTTTTCGTCTTTGCGATTTTTTTGTTTTTGCCCACACCTTTTGTTTTTTTTTTTTTTTTCGGATGGGAAATCATCAAATGACTTCTCCCGCTCTGGGCTGAGCGGGAGGGTGTGTCAGACTTTTACTGACTAAAACCCACCCATGTTCCTTCATCGCCCTTTGTGTTCCGGGGCCGCGGTATCTCTTTCGAACAACCCGCAGCACCCGGCAGGCATCGGCCCTTGCGGGCCCCTTCCCTATGCTGACATCTCTTTGGGGCGCGCGTGGAACACGAACGCGCCGTCGACACGGCCTGTCGTCCTAAGACGGAGGGACGGCGAGCTAGCCCTTAGCTCACCGTCCACAGGCCCGCGTTTTGCCCACACCTGGGAACCTTCTAGTTATGGAGATATTGGAGGTCAAAGTTCAAAAATTTTCACAAGTTTTGTTTTTAAATACAAATTTTTAACGTTAAAAAATTACTTTAAATACTTTCTTGAATACCGTACTCTTCAATGCGTCCATCAGCACAATGTGTTGAGTGCGTTATATTGAGTCTTACAGTGAAACGTAATTTTTCACTCCAAAAAAAATGGTTTTCAGCAATAATTTATTGAGATGCTTGGATGACGGCTTCATGAAGGGTAGGTTACACCTTGTATTAAATTTAATGACTTTTCATATAGCCCCAACAACTCTCCCTAAATAACATCATCTTCTGAAGCCTCCTGACCTCCACAACCCAGGAACTGGGTACCACCATACCCTTCCATACCGGCTTTCAAACTGTAGGACTTCTGTGTATAAGTCACGACTGTCAAAGTTCTACTAATAAAAGTCGGGACCAATGGCTTATAGTGCTTTCCAAAGCTCGAATGGGTCTCGGTATACTTTGCCAATTCTTGTGTCCCTACACAAAATAATTTTTAACATGATTATTTTCGTCCCCAGTGCTGCCTAAATCAGGGCCGTCAATGCACGGCCTGAAACGTCGGTATCGTCCCGGCATGAAGCTAAAAGTGGAGTGCATCAGCCGGCACTCACTGCCGGCTGCCAACCTGTCCTTCTTCATCAACAACGATGCGGTAAGTAGTAGGAAATCGTGAGTAGAGTGTGCATGTGCTTTATGTTTCGATTTTCAACTTTATGCCGCTTTAGAATTAAGTTGACTTCAAAAAGACAGCAACTACTGAGTGTTGGCTGTATGTGCCTTATTAATCTTTTAATGCGCTACACGGACCAATTGTCACCTATGTGAAGCTTGTGGGTAAACTTGATTACAGAATGATAGGAACTACTAAGCGTTGAGTGTGCCTTAATACATGCTGTATTTTTCGATTGTCAATTTTATCTGCTTCTTCTTAAAGTTGCTTTCAACATGACAGAGATTATTGAAATTGTTTCTTTACCCGTTTCAGTACAAAACAAATTTTATCGTAAGCAGTTGCGTCCAATCGAATTTGATTTCTAAAATTATAGTTAAAATGGGTTCTAGACAAGTTTATTCTAGTTCCCTGCTGAAAGGTGTCAATTTTACTTAGTAGAATATTTTCCTAAGCATAGTTATAGCACGTTTAGCCTCGGATTTCTAGAATAGAAACTGAACTGTGTTAAATGAACTGAAGGTTTCATTTACCCAAGCAAGTTTGATGCAGAACTGTATAAATATATTTGGAAATTTTGAAGCGGTGGTAGGAGGTAAAGTCGAACTTACAAAGCGTTCATTGTTAGTATATTGTTTCAAGTTACAATATACGTATAATGGCACACGTCTTGTTTGTGGTCAAACTGACTAGTCATTTAAACATGTTCATTATGTTCAACGTTTTGAAGTGTTCCATTTCCATGATTTTCAATAAAATTTAAGTTATATGTAGTTTCTGAAGGAAAAGCTTGTTGCAATCGTTGGAATATTTTTATATATAAACATATTTTAAAGAGGTCTTTTGCATAACTGAATGAAGTTATTTCATAAAAGAAAAATCTAAATACGTAATAAGCGTCTGAATTACTTTTACGTTATTTATCTACTTTAATGTGCCAACTTGACTGAACTGCAACATGACTTTATCTAAACAAAGTCGTGAACTTTAAGGGTTTACACAAAGAGGGCTTGAAAAAAGAGAATAGAAAAGAAAAATAAAAATAAAGCAGTTTAATGAAGCAAAAGCTTGCTAATTTAAGCATTTAATCAGCGCAAGCTCATTAAGCGCTCTTCAGCAGCCATTTGTTGTTGTCATTATGTATGTAATCATGGTTTATAACGTAAATTGAATCTTATAACTGTGGCATGAAAGATTAATATTGTAAAATCGATTTTGATAATTAAAGTGAAAAACGAACACCCTTTCGATAAGTGACGAAAAATTTCCATGATGCTCTAGAATCGTGAGTTATCGTGGTAAAAGTTTATGTTACAATATTTCTTACTATGTTTTTGGTATTATTGGGCATGTGTTGCGGGAGACTGAGGAAAATGTCGTGAGCAAAGTTTTGAGTATGGATGTGGCCATCCATACATTCATACTCAATACTTTTTTTGTGTTTGTTTCTTTTGTTTTTTATCTAATTGTAGGATTAATTTTTTTTCAAATGTACGTACATAATTGTATGAAGGGATACCTATGTGGTCAAGTTAATGTACTTTGTGTAAAAATTGATTTTAAAATTTGCATGCTATTATTACGGCGGAATGTGTCCTGCTCTAAAACATTTTATAACATCCTGTTTTTACCACATTTTATGCAAATAAATATATTTACTTACTTACCCAAAACTGTTCTCACGACGTCTCTTTATCTTGGTATACTCTTATACCCATGTATGCAAGAGTACAGCAAGCCCAAAGAAACGATGGATGGACTGTGTGAACGATTATATGGCAAGAAAGGAGGTGTCTGATGAGATGACAAGTAATGGAGAAGTATAGAAGAAGAAGACATGCTGCGCCGACCCCAAAATAAATTGGGATACGGGCAGGAGAATGATGATGTACGAGTATTTGGTATTATCAAATTTATTCTTATGATCGAGTCACTGTGTCAAATATATATTTCGTACCGAATGTTGTCGATATTTAACGAATTCCCTACAACCTTACATTGTTGCGATATTTCTCTGAACCGCTATTTTAGGACTATTTAACAAAGTCTCATGAGTATCCTAAATTAAAACGATAGGCTATCCAAATTAATCCTACTTGAATAATTAACCGTAATAGAAACCAAGCGAAACCTAATCAAACATTTCGAACAAAAAGTCAAGTCATGATATAGTTTCAATCTAATTTAATTAATCTTTTAACACTCAACAAATGTTATAAGCTATTTTGTACGGTCGGTAAACTTGACCTATAATATCAGTTTCCGTGAAAGTGGAATTATTAATTTAAACTAAGTAAAGGCAGAAATTAGAGGTCGTTTCAAGGGGATTGGGAAGCTGTGCCTTCCTGTGGGCCAAGAACTAACGAGTGTAGTAATGGTAACATAAATGAGAACGATTTTATATAAATTTTAATTTAATTCGATTTTAATAATAATTACTAGCAGATGCCCGCGACTTTCGTTATCGTGAAATTGTTGTAAAAAAAATATTTATTCCCATTTGAATCGGATTTTGTTACCAATTTCAAGGTTTTTAATTTTTTTTTTGCACGGAACACTAGTTCTTTAATTTGTTTTTCTAAAATTGTTATTATTCTAAAATAAGTTAGCCTAAGTTACTCTTTATAACATCAGCTATCTGCCAATAAAAGTTCCGTCAAAATCGGTCCAGCCATTTCCGAGACTAGCCGGAACAAACAGACAGACAGACAAAAATTTAATCAAATGTGTTATTGTTACAGGCACCGTATATATTTTCACATGCATTGAGTAAAAATTTGTTATTCTGATATTACAAACACACTTCAATTTGATTTATTTGTACATATTAGTAGTTTGTTAGTTTTTTTTTTTGATGTTTTATGTAGTTTTAAGGCTGGTGATTCTAAGTGTTCCTGTCACAATAGAATATGAAGAGAATTCGACGGTTTAGTTGTATTTTCGAATCAAAAACAGTTCTAATTACGTCACGTTAAGGACGCGTGTTGGCGCATATCTTATTACAATCCTGGGTTGGTTACTAGGCATGGTGAATATTGAGTGAGCTTATCAAGGAACTAAGCATGGTTAATTAAAAGTTAAGTTTAGGTGTTCTATCACCTGATGATCGAAACAGTTTCATCGGTTAATGATGAAATTAGCCGATGGTCTCAAGCTATATCTCTCCTGTTTCAAGCGGTTATCAGGATTGTACGTATGCTTTATTCTTAGTGAATTAAAGATTATATTTGCAAGTTTTAAAACGCCAGCCAACCTATTCAGATGTCATTGCTTCTAAAAATATGTTCAAACTCATCTGTAATTAGAAAATCGAAAATAAAAAAAAAACAAATATTTGATCCAAAAATTTTCTCCAATTAAAAAAAAACGAGACCTATTAAAACATAACCACCTAATGTGAGTAAACATTTTTCCACTTGTAAAAAGGCAAGGATTACAAATTCCCACATAGAGAATCGTTATGAAAATGTTTGACTTTTTAACGAGCTTCCTGAACGTGCTTTTAGAAACTAGTTGCTAAGTGCGAGTTGCTAAGCTTTTGGGGCTTAAATTTTAGGTCACATAAATAACATAAGTTTTGAAACATGTGGCCTAATCGACTCTTTATACTGAAAAATATATTCGTTTTTATGAACTAATTTGTACGTCTTTTTTCTGTTCGTCAAAGGCAATTTGTGTTCGTAATTTACTTTAGTTAAAGACCTACCGACCTATATACTCAAGGCTACAGCTGCATTGCGGTCCAACCAGAATTACGGCCCGCAGCGACACTACAGTCTATACTGGTTTCTATGTACCTACAAGTATGTACATGTAAGCGCTTCCTTAGATGGCAAAATTGTCGCCTGTTGCTGCGGTCGGGTGGCGACCGCAAACGTCATACCGTTTGTGTTTTGTCTTATGAAATTTTGTAGGTACTTATACTGAAATTCTGTACAGGGTCATTAACTTATTTTACACCACCTGAGATAGCCCGTTCAAACCCACGCTATACTTATAAATAGGTACTCGTATATTTCGTAAATTTTAATAACAGGAGAATACACAAATAAAACAATGTTTTTGTTATGTATACTTACATTTACATTTGTTTGTTCTCTTTATTTGAGATAATTTATTATCTGTAGGTGTGTATAAATTATTATTTTAATTTATTTATTTATCTTTAAGTCAGGTAGATAACCCATAAAACCCATTATGAACTTACAACACAATTCAGAAACTACTTCAAATTATTGTGAAACACAGACGTACTCATTCGCAATATTCCCTTGAAAGGAGACTTAATTAGAAACACAGAGGATTTCACAAACACCACCACACACGCGAACTTACAAAAGGGTATTTAGTTTGAAAATAGTTTATTTTCCTAGTAGATCCCTTTCGATTTGTTCAACAGTTTTTCCCTTTGTCTCCGGCAAAAGTACCAGGCTCACAAGAGCTCCACAGAGGTTGATTCCTGCGTAACAATACACTACGGTGTGTGTTCCGAGAAAATTCGCTACGGCCGTAAACGCGGCCAACTGGGCGAACGACATGAACCAAGCCTGTGTTACTAAACAGCCCATTACCTTTGCTCGTATCTGAAACAATAAAAAAAAAGAATAAGATTGGCTTGGTAATTACATACGTGTGAAATGAAAAATGGAAAAAAATATACTTTCAGTTTATCACTCAATACTTTGAATAAGTAATGGGCTTTATTTCTAAGACGACAATAAGCAACATAACAATGCACAATGTAGAAAAATGTGCCATTGAGATCATTAGTTAATATTGAGGTAGAAAAAGCTTCTTCATTTCGCCGGTTCATATTAGACCAGCTTTTGCCTGCGGCTTTGCTCGCGTGGATGTCGTAAATTATCCCACTTAAATTATCCATTCTTACATACAGGGTGAATTTTTCAAGTGGATGTGGATTACCATATCCGAAACTATAAGGAATAGCAAAGAATACTCAAAAAAGTGTTTTTTTTTTCAATATCAAGAGAAGGGTCGATTCCTAGCTGGGACATTTTTTTTTACATATATCCAACGATGCAGTTTTAGTTTTCATCAAATTCGAGCCCGATACTCTTTTGAGTATTTTTCGATATTCCTCATAGTTTCGGATTTAGCCATTGTGACTGTTCCTAAATTACCCTAGGCTGATAAAATTTTCGTTTTTCCTAATTCATGGTAATATTAGTATGAAAGTCGGTTTCCCTGAGGGGGAAAGGGACGCGCCCTGCCTTCCGCGCGCCCCTGTGAGGTTCGTCCCTGACTGGATTTCCTCCCCACCGGTATAAGAAAGTGGACTGAATTCCCAATTTGGGGCTGCCCTGTCCCGACTTTAAAAGCTAGGGGACAGGGAGGGGACACAAGGTGAAGTTAGTATTGGGAATTCACTGTTAAGACACATACATGAATAACATCAAATCATATAAGACCAAACAATAATAAAATGTGACTTTAATAAGACGAGAGGGCGCAAAATATGAAATATTGTAGTAAAGGTGGTAATGGGAACGTTGCGCTTGTGCTTTAGAAAATATTTATTTGTCCTTTACGTTACATTATTTGATTCCAATGTACTAGATGCCGCTTTGCAAACGCAAACGGTTCCATGTCACAACATGGAACCATTTTACAACGTTTGCCCGGCCTACGTGTGCTGTTAGACCTAGGTACATAGTCCTACTAAGGACGCTGCTATGAACTCTAACAGACCACGCTCCCTAAGCACTACTTACATGTCTTTCCCAATCCTAAGGCAGTGGGTTGTGAGGCCACTGCCATTGAGGAAGACACGTTTTCAGTTTTTATAATTACACGCGAACACATGTTAACAACACCCTTACGGCAGGCTTACCCCTTTTAAACTCAACTTGCACAAGAGCACCGTAGGCTCAGTCTGTAGCAGAACATATTGCGATTGTTATTGTTGGACGCCGAAGTGGTAATACTTTCGTCACTTCACATTTCCTTACTCTGCCCCATGTCGAGGTTGCGTGTCTCGCTAAATAGTGTCGATTCAGTATTTGGCGTACCATATGCCAGGGTTTATTTTAACAAGACACAGTCCCTAGCGTTCCTTAGAACGTAGCTATCAATTTAGGCTGGAATACTTGGTGAAGCCTAACCCCGCTCCCGGAAATGTGCGCCATCGGTCTCAACGCAATGTTTCTGAGCTAGACCTTTATAGGAAGCAGTATTCATCAGCAGCGTTTGGTTGTTTTGTACTCCAAGTACAAGTCGGAATAACAACATTATCTGTTTTAATCAACTATGAATATTACGGTGTTGTATACACCATTGAACAATTATATTTGTTCTAATCGTAATGCGAATATTACGGTTCGGCCTCCCTTTTGTGGTGCGTCAGGTAAAAGTCTCATCGTCAATAGTCGGGTGTATTATTGTACAGTGTAATGGCGTATGTATTGAGGTGAATGTAGAGTAATGGGGCTTTCGCCGTCTCCCTAAAACCAAACGCAGTCGACGAATATTTGCCAAAGGTACGGAAAGTGGATATATGTATAACACATGAGATAATAGTATACATTGTGATACAATATAGAAGCTGCTCCGTCAGCTGGAATGAATGATTATTAACAGTTCTTCTACTCTACCGCCAGACTGCTACTATGAGCTATTAGTTAATTACAGTTAACACTTACCATGTGTTCATTGAAACTAGTCACAATTCACTTACAGAATACTGCACACATTACCAGTTTTGCCTCCGCCACACCTTATCTCCTTCCACTTCCATACACTGATTTTAACTAGATTTATTACTACTACTTATATTTAACTTATAAAATATTAATCGCTCTCTTACAACAGTCCTCTGGGACATGTGTATCTTGGTACCAATACTACGCTAATTTCACTAGCCTAACCTAGGACGTCCTAGAACTTCGTGGTCTTAAATCCACCACCTTGACTTATTTCGACTATTCCAAGGTCTGACCCCGTCCGTGATCTCAAACTCACTTAACTTTATTCGCTTATTTCGACCGAACCCTATAGCGGTGTAAGACCGACTGCCCCGAGTCTCCTTCTTTCCTTTCAAACACTCTAAAAATACCACGCCTGCCTAACGCCCGTTTTTGCCATTGTTTTAAAGGTTCTCTTCGGTTCAGCCTCTAAACGTGGCTCCCAGATGTGCACTCGTATTGAGGAATGCACTTACAAACCGTATATTTTTTTATCGTTTCTCAAGAATTCATTGAAGTATTAGTTTTGGCCTGTCAGCCGGCTTTTATCTCAAGTTCACTTCCCATTAAATAGACAATTTATGCATTTACGAGTGGCTAATATTATTTTACAATTCTAAGAAGGGACGGAACGTTTTGTTATTAATTACAGTAACTTGTCAGGCTGTCAAGCCATAAAATAAAGGTTTTATATGCTTGTAAGTGTCCCGATACCGTGTGATGATGTTGAAATAAATATGGACTAAGATATTCGCTTAATAATTAGGAATACGTGACAGGCAGTCACACCATCAACGTCCACTCGAAAATTTTACCCTGTATACTCGTACAATACTAGTTACGATAGCTCTTTCCAAGAATGACGGAAGTGAACATTACTTTCTGGGAATATCGAAAGCAATTATTGGTACGGACATTGTACAAGCTAGACTTGTCCATAGTCAGATTAGTGAATGAAAATATTTTCCTGGTAGACACAATCCGTGCTTATATTTACAAACAAATATAAACACGGCAAAACTTTCCTCTCTATGATATTATATCAGTTGGTAAAAATATTTTGCTTTTTTGGATCATTCAGTCATCTATAAAAAAGAGAAAAAAAAAACCATTAGTTCTTTGTTTTTACGTTGGAACTATTGATACCAGCATAAAGTTTCTCAATCCTTTTGTAGATGGAAACTGTTTTTCTATTACAAATTGAAAATTTTCGTTTTGTATCAAAATACGTTTTTCTACATTATAAGGTGGGGTAGGGCCTGACAAAAAATAGATCTAACACATTTTTTTTCAAAAAAAAACCTGAAATTACCTGATTTGAGAAAACCTGGCCAAGCAATTATTCAATTGATTCAAGGTTACCGTAGGTACCTACTTCCGCTCAACTAGTTCATCATATGACTACAGACAAAATATTTACTCGGGCATCTAATTTGTTAGCATACTCCACGCCTGCGATTTGATTGACCCTAATCGACGAGGTAGCCTAGATAGTCGTTCAAAGTAATGAGCCTCTAGAGATCTGGGCATACTTTTGCTCTGATTTCGATGTATGTATGTTTCAGGATTTTCAAAGATTTAATAGTCTTTGTTTTTTTATAACTATGTGTGGTAATCGGATTAGTTTATTGCAGTTTCACTTATCGATGTGTAAATCTGTTGCTGACTTACATACTTCTGGCCTAAACTGTGAGACCTTAGACCCGGTTCAGATAAGAAGAGAGCAGACAAGTCTTGATAAACTTTTTTTTTTATTTAAGATGGGTTTGCTCTTGACTCTAGTCTAAGTCAGAGGTGACAGAAACAGAGTCGACGATTGAGCGAGCTTACCTGTTTACTCTAACTTTGAAGAGATTAGGGTTAAATGCGTTCGGAAACACAGACGCAGGCAGAGAGTTCCACTCCTTTGCTGTGCGCAAACTAATGAGCTTGCTTTATTTGACGTCTCACCACAAAGCTCCAGAGCAATACAATACACACAATTTCAGTTGTTAAAATGGAAGCCAGCCCTCAGAATTTTCGAGTGCCAAATAAAAAAAATAGGAAGAGGGCCGGCTTATAGTTTTCCAATAAAAATCAGAACAGTGGTAGGTGGTTATTCAAAATCTGGACGAAAATAGGCGGTTGAAAAAACCCGTCTGGCCAAAAAAGGTACGTTGAAGAGGCTTACCTAGTCGGTCAAAAAATTCGTTCAGAACGAGCAACGTTTTTTTTTATGGATATTCCGATACGTAACCAAACCCCTTTGTGCGCTAAAACATTAAGCCGACGTATATTGATGACGCGTTCAAAGTATTCTACACTTAGTGGGCAGCTTTAGCATATGTTTTGGTTTTTTTGGACAGTGAATGAATATGTGGGAAAGTAGGTTTGCTGAAGCAATATTATAAACTCATTAACCGACTTCAAAAAAGGAGGACGTTCTTTTTCGGTTCGGTGGTTTTTTTTTGTGTTTGTTACCTCATATCTTCGTCATTAATGAACCGATTTGAAAAATTCTTCTTTTATCGGAAAGGATATACTTTCCGATTGGTCCCATAGAAATTTCATCAAAATCGGTTCTGTAGTTTGGTTTCTAAATCAAAATAGCTGGAAAAAATATGTCATCCAAGTAAAAGAAATTGCGAAATTGATACTTAACAAGGATTTGTACACACAAATCCTATCACACGATACGATAGCTAAAAAGGGTAAATTAAAAAAATAACCGACTTCCAAAAATAAATACAAACAAGTGGAAAATAACATTACTTTCGGAAGTCGGTGGCAAAAAAGTAAATGAAACAAACTAGTCACCAACTTCCGAAAGTAAAGTTATTTTCCACTTTTTTGTGTTTTTTTTAAGTCGGTTATTTTTTTTAATTATGGTTTTACTTCGCTTGTCGTACTGTTCAGAAAGCGTAAGAACGCGTAAGACGAAGCTTTTGGCAATAAATCATATACCAACTAAGGGCTCATTTTCATACAGAAAATAATTATGTCTAACGCCGATATTTATTCTTCTAATTAAAGTTATTTGACTATTGAAAATCATTCCTTAGTCCAATGATTTGATTTCTGGTGACTGTCTTTTCACTAAGTCAAAACTAAGACAGCACCTGTTTTGTCTCGGTTTCCTATCGGGAGGAAATTACTTTCTACTTTTTAGAGAGTTGATGGCAATCTAAATTGCATCATCCCTTTGGGGAACAAGTTTGGCAGTTTCAGAGCTTCCATCAGCTATTACTGACTGTGATGTTATGTTATATTTATGTAGGTATACATGAAAATAACCTAACATCACGTCTGTAATCCCCAAAGGGCTAAGCAGAGGTGTACTTAATAGTACACCCAGATTTTGCCAGTTATATTTAAGTCCCATGTAATAGGGGGCGAGCTTATTACCATCAACCGGGCACTAATCCAGACTCCGTGGCTGCTACTAAGAAATTACCTACATAAGTAAAGTTATCAAAAACGAAGTAGATATGTATGTTTTGTTCGCGTGATATGTCAATGCCATCAATACAAACCAACATGTTCTATGACAACAATAGACACATTAATACCCACACGTTTACATTACTTGTTTCTGTATAAAATCCAATATTTCACTTAAATTAAATTGTCATTGGGTATCCATTAATAATAATTTGTCTGTTTGTGGAAACTTATAAATGGAAAAAGGAGGTATAATTTATGTGTGTCATCAATTAATGTATTATCTTAATACATAGGAATTGAATTATTATTTTTATATTAAAGGTTATTCTCCTCTCTTGAAAAGGGCTTCATTCTGAAATAGTGTCATATTAAAACAACTAAAAAAGCAGCGTTTATTATTATTGACCAGGTACAGTAATTTATATTCATTATTTACGTCTTCTATGTCAACCTCCTGAATTTTGACGAGGTTCCAAACCTACACCTTGTACTCGTATGTATGTTTTTTTTTTAAATTACCTATGAAAAATTTCTATGTTGGGTTCAGAAAAATATACTGAATACGTGGTAATAGTTTGAGCGTCGGTGTAGTTTCCACCTTATATACGTATATAAAGTATTTTTTTTTTAAATAAAGATATAAGTTTTTAAACTATCACTGAATGTTTTCATGTGCTAATTATAATAAAGATATACACAATTTAAAAGGACTATATTTATTTTAATTATATTTGAACTATCTAAGAGTTATTTAAAATAATAATACAAATATGTACAGATAAAAGACGAAAAGTATTAAAGGTCAAAAAATTCGTCCACATCGCTGTCAATAGGCATAGTGCCTGGAAGACTGGCAGCATTGCCACGTTGAATGGCAGTGCTGATTCTTTGACCCAAAAACAGGCCAGCCCTCTGTTCACGAGAAGAGTCGCCCAACCGCTTGGCGATGTCTCGAAAGAGTAGGTGCGCACTCGGACCCCATGGTCCTAGTGTTTCAACCCCAAACGGCTCAAGCACATAGCTACCAATGAGGTTATTGTATTTATTATCTAAGTAAGTAATTTGTTATTGTAAAGTAACATAATACCAGCGCTGTGCAGCACCATGCTGAGATAGGGGCCTTTTGGCCTCGTACAGGACCAGTTTAGTTAGTTTTTAACCGATTTCAAAAAAAGGAGGAGGTTCTCAATTCGGTTGTATGTTTTTTTTTTTTTTTTTTTTTGTGTTTGTTACCGCATATCTCCGTCATTTATGAACCGATTTGAAAAATTCTTCTTTTATCTGAATGGATTTACTTCTCGATTGGTCCCATAAAAATTTCATCAAAATCGGTTCAGCAGTTTGGTTTTGAAATCAAAATAACTGGAAAAAATGTCATCCAAGTAAAAGAAATTGCGAAATTGATACTTGACAAGGATTTGTGTGTGTTACGATAACTAAAAAGGGTAAAATAAAAACTTTTTTGCAAAAAAAAACCGACTTCCAAAAAAAACACGAAAAAAGTGGAAAATAACTTTACTTTCGGAAGTCGGTGGCAAAAAAGTCAATGAAACAAACAATAGTCACCGACTTCCGAAAGTAAAGTTATTTTCCACTTTTTTCGTGTTTTTTTTGGAAGTCGGTTTTTTTTTGCAAAAAAGTTTTTTATTTGAATTTGTTCTTAAGTTTACTTCTTTAAAATCTTGCTTTATTGTCAAGTTACCATTTTGTTTTGTCCAGTGCGAGACTAATAAATACTTTTTAACCGACTTCAAAAAAAGGAAGAGGTTCTCAATTCGGTGGTATGTTTTTTTTTTCGTGTTTGTTACCTCATATCTCCGTCATTTCTGAACCGATTTGAAAAATTCTTCTTTTTTCTGAATGGATCTACTTCTCGATTGGTCCCATAGAAATTTCATCAAAATCGGTTCAGCAGTTTGGTTTTGAAATCAAAATAACTGGAAAAAATGTCATCCAAGTAAAAGAAATTGCGAAATTGATACTTGAAAAGGATTTGTGTGTGATGCGATAACTAAAAAGGGTAAAATAAAAACTTTTTTGCAAAAAAAAACCGACTTCCAAAAAAAACACTGAAAAAGTGGAAAATAACTTTACTTTCGGAAGTCGGTGGCAAAAAAGTCAATGAAACAAACAATAGTCACCGACTTCCGAAAGTAAAGTTATTTTCCACTTTTTCAGTGTTTTTTTTGGAAGTCGGTTTTTTTTTTGCAAAAAAGTTTTTCTTTCTTTCTTTCTTTAACATTGAAAACTAAGCCTTCACGAGTCGTATCGTATTACCAAAAGTTCAAGCCCCTATAATATCCCCATGTAATTACTTGAATAAATTAACTCCTCATTAAGTCATTGGACTTAATTGGAGTAAATATTTGGATAAGCCACGTCTATCGTGTTATTTTTGTGAAACTTTAATGAATAATTAATTAACGGTTTCTAGTCTTACGATGTGATCGAAATTAAACTTTGACTGATGTTGAATACAAGGACCTTGTTGGTGAGGTTCTTCAGAAATGTCAAGTGCGTAGTAGGTACTCGCAATCGGCGTGCGTGTATGACCAGATGTATGAACGTGGGGGAGGCGCAAGGAGTATGTTAGAATTGTGGCAGGTGGCGTTCTATAGTTTCTGCTTACCCCCATGTGGAACAGGCGTGACTTTATGTATGTATGTATTGAATACGGTCGTGGGATACGCATTTACCTTTTGAGTTAGGAACGCGATTGAAAATGCATGCATTCGTTTAAAAACTCCACTAATGTACAGTTCAAACAAAAGTTAATAATATACTATATCAGCCCATGATGTCGCACAGCTAGGCAAAGGCCTTCGTCCACTCTAACAACTTAACAATTTAATCTAATACCATTCAAATGACGTTTCATTGGCAAGATTACAATATGTCGACAATATCAAACCATAATATCATACATCTAATTTAGTTTGAAAATACCTAACAGCTAAATCCAGTAAAAACTATGCAGCCATCACACGATTCATCCATAAGTAAACTCCAATCTTTTACTACGTGGGCCTCAAAAATCTAGAAGTCACAAAAAGCATGTTCCTAATTTGAAATTCGGCGTGGCGTCGCCATTTTAAGGTAGATAGAAAAACCCGTTCCAACTAGCGCAGTTCTAAATTCAAATTCCCGGGAGCAGACATGTAAATCGCCTAGAACTTTACCGGTGTAGTTCTGAAATCTAATTAGGTACAAACTTTGCCATGCCCGATTATAGCAATGCGTTTAGATTTAGACGAGTTATTCATAGTTACGTATTGTTCTATCTTATTATGATGTGCTACTTTTCATTTTATTTAATATACAGGGTATAACATAATAAGCGGAAGACCTCTTGGTGTCTCAGACCATGAAACTGAGCAACTTTTGATCTTTGGAAAGTCATTACTTACTTTTTTTTTTTAGTTTTCATACATGTCGCAAGACTATATAAAAAAAAAATATTGTCACTACAAGGTTTATTTTCACAAAAACACATCTTGAAACAAAATGAAAAATGTTCAGTCAACGATCCGAAAAAAACGACTAAGTAAAAATAACTTAGTTTTACTTCTTACTTATACCTACATACCTACCCATATTCAAAACCTGGACAATTCGACCTGCGCTATTACGTGACTCATGTGAAGCTCGCTTTATATCAGGTCGTAGCGATGCAAGGTTGCGCCTCTATATTTTGCCTGTAGAGCGAATTACGTCGATCACTCCATTATTAACTGCCTTAATAGGTCTTTTGAACACGTATACTGACTTCTGCAGAGAACAGGTCGGCTTGACGTTTCATGATAGGGCCCACGCATCACTGTGATAGGACGTGTGTTAACGTGGTGCTGGAGTAGATTAGACAGTTGAACATAACGTTATGTTAATAGGTGTTACTTCAGAATTTCGCGGACCATTAAATGCCTTTACACGTGATGATGTCGAAATAGAAAATATAAAACTTTTATTTTGTTACACGACATGCGATTTTAGCTAGTGCGGTTACAAAAGAAAAAAAATGTCGTGGGAGTCCGTGTGTCTATAATTTACTTCAAAAACAAGTTATTTATATTACACACAGCACTACTAAGTTTAGGCAACCTAAAGTAGGATTGAGTCACAAGCTAATGAATGATTGTCTTCTCAAATCTGTGTCTCATTTTTCAGAGAAACATTCTAAAATATTGCTCTTTAATTGTTTTGCGGCCTTCAACCTTGTAGACTAGACTTTACGAAAACTAGGAACTTATTTCAGTGTGCCGTTTGTTCATGGGCGGAACCCATTCCGTCCCTTAACTATACAATACAAACACTAGCGTAATCTCGACATCAGCCTAGCCTTTTCCCAACTTGGTTAGGGTCGGCTTCCAGTCTAACCAGATGCAGCTAAATACCAGTACTTTACATAGAGCGACTGCCTATCTGACCTCCACAACCCTGTTAGTACTGGGTAATACGATACACCTTCGTAAGACTGGTTATCAGACTTTCGGGCCTCTGACTACCTGTAACGACTGTCAAAGATCTAGAAATGCAGCCGGGAGCAACGGCTTAACGTGTTTTCCGAGGCACGGAGGGAACTCGGTATGTATTGGGTGGTCCACAGTCCAACCTAGGCAAGCGCGGCTTAACCTGAAGATTGATCCGTTTGGCTGTTATTATTTAGCCACGAGCCCTTCAAACGGTAGCGTGATCTAATGACCTCAATTTATAAAACAATGAACAGTGTAAATGACTCAAGTATGGATTGAGTAAATACAATTATAATCCTATTAACCTAATTGATGTATTTCTTCAGGTCAAATTTGTCCGCTTAACCTTTGGGTTAAGCGTTATGGTTAGGGTTACCTTACGGCAATTTCTCTTGCTTTAGACATTTCAATTGTCGAAAATTGGCAGTTGTGGTTTATACTACTCTGTCAAGAAAGTACCAGAAAACGATCAATAATACACAAAATGTTAGTAATTCATCCAAAGTTATTTTATCGCCTTCAAAGTATGTTCCTTCAGAAACGAATCACTTAGGAAAACGAATAATCCAATCATCAAAACATTTTTAAACGCTTTTACCGGAATTGAGTTCAGTTCTTGCCGCGAATTCTCCTTTATGTCTTCTACCGAATGAAAACGGGTGACACGAAGTTTTAATTTGAGTTTAGGAAAAAGAAAGAACCCGGCAGAAGCCATATCTGGTGCTCGATGGTATTTGTTGAGTTTTTGGTCAAAAAATCGTTCACTATGATGGCCTTGTGCGAAGGCGCATTTTCGTGGTACAAATTCCAAGAATTTTCTTTCCACAAATCTGGCCTTTTTTGTCGAATTTGCTCTCTTATACGCCGCATAACTCTTGGACTTTTTTCAGTTGGAAGGCCCACTCCGAAGCTTGTTGACTAGTTTGCATGTCAAACTCGTAAACCCACGTCTCGTCACCAGTAACAATGAGTTTCATGAATGTTGGGTCGGAATTGACTCTTTCTAGCATGTCCTCAGCGACTCTTATGCGATTGAGTTTTTATAGAAAATTCAGGTCTTTTGGGACTAGCCGAGCAGCAATATATTTCATACCATATATATATATATGGTACAAATCGACTCGTGAGACACAGAAAGTTCAGCGGCTATCTCTTTCAAACATGAAAGAGGATTTTTAGTCACTATTTCCTTATGGTACTTTTGCGATGTTAACTTCAGTTGAAGACGTTGGTGGCCTTCCAGAGCGAGGCAAATCTTCCATCAGACCTCGACCGCTTGTGAACGCTTTGTACCACTCATAAGCACGTGTTTTTGATAAAGTCGATTCACCATAGCCTTCTGTAACATTTTCAGGGACTCCGAACACGAAATTCCCTTTGAATTGCAAAATTTAAGACAAACTCTTTATTCGATGTTTTTGTCCATTACGAAATTCGCAGTACACACTAGATATGATCTTACTAAAAATAACACCAGTATAGTATTTAATATAAATAACAGATGCAACTCAAACTGCGCGCCAAAATGGAAAACAGTTGTGCCATTCTAACAACAAAAACAAAAAAAAGAAAATAATTTGGAACCATAAACAAATCATCCATTCCCGATACTTTTTTGACTGAATGTATATACGGACTATATAGGAAGGTGGTCAAGTTGCTTTAAATATTTCCCTGATTTTACCTAAACCTATTTTTCTGTGACAAGAAGTGTGAATGTGAAAGTTTTTTTGTTTTTTATTCATATTGAAATGTTTTTTTTCGTTTATTAGCCTTATCGATATACGTAGTTAGAAGCCAAAATAATAACATTCTTTGAGATGTCTTTTCATCTTTACCTTAGTTCACGAATCACATTCCTAACTAGAAAAATGGACACGTTTTACACCAGTTCACTTTTTTTAAGTCATTCGTTCTACATTCACTTCATGTTTTACAAATTTTGTACAGTCAGCAGTAAATAAGCAACACTTGCTCTATATAATCTTAACTTAATCCAAGGCATTAAGTCCGCCTTTGTACAGTTTTTACTTTTACTCATATCTACGACATAGAGGCGCCGTCAAAGTCAAATTGTTACCACTGATCTTCGTTAACTGTACAAATATGGTAATAAAACAATTCCAACTCCACATTTTAATTGAGTTCTTTGAAGTCTCGCTCATTCTCTATTTCTCATTGTATTATTTCCAGTAATACAAAGCTTTTCAGTGCTCATGGTCATTCTTTGTCCCTGTGGACTGTGACCGCCAGCTCTGAAATATACTCGGCGAATGCAAAGTAAAGTGCATCGCGATAAAATCTATGGAAGCAAGTTCCTTTTAATTTAGTGTTTAAGTAATTTACTGTAACAACTAACAACGCTTGGGAAAAGAAAAAGTAAATGGTGAAAATGAAATTGTTTGTTTAAGTTTAGTGAACTGGCTTTTTTTTCTGAGCAACTTGGAAAAGTCAAAGAAATTTAAAACAAGATTAGCAGAGTAGTTTTATGCTATAATTAGCAGCCTTTAATGCCCATTTCTGGTACACAGGCCCACTTTCTTTGGGACGTATTGAGCCATAGTCCGTAATCTACCACGATGGTCACATATCTTCAAAGTTTTGGCAATGGGATATGTCGGTTTCCTCACGATGTTCCTAGACCGTTTTGAGAACAGTGGTGATGAAATGATTTATACAAATTAAACTGCACTACCTGGTTTCGAACCCGGCCCTACAACTCGTGAGTCGTGACCATGACTGCTCCTACTGTTGTGCTATGCTAAACTACATGCACTAGAAATAGGTACTAATATACGTTTAGTAAAATTAGATAGTTACTAAGTATCTTGAGTGTCGATCTAACTAACACGTCATCTTAATTAAGTTCAAGCACTCTTCTAACTTTACTGTAAGTCTTGAACTGTTTTTGAGAATCTTAGATCTATGATGAATCAACATGAACTACATATTTACCTAAGAAGGTAAATAATTTGATAAACATAGTAATTCTCGTGGGTTACGTGAACCCAATTACTGGGTTGTGGCGGTCGGTTAGGCTTTCGCTCCATATGAATTGAATTACGGGTATTCAGTAACTTTCGGCTAGACTGGAAGCTGAACCCAATATATGTATATGTAGTTGGGAATTACTTACTTAGGAAAAGGCTATGCAGATTTGTTTAAATCTTATGCATTCGTATGAATGAATGCCATGAAGATTCATATAGAAATTGATGTCAACCATGATAGTAAAGGACTATCCATTTCTATCTTACGAATCGGTAGGAAAATACGCGAAACAGCTCATTACGGCGTAAATAAATTACCCAACCTACCAGATTGGTAGTGGGGCTGATCCCAGAATGCACTAGACATACATAATCACCTAAGTATCGTTATATACTCGTGATAGTTCTTCTAATGTAAATAAAAATAAACGGACAGACACTAAAAATCAAATAAATATTCTGCCACTCACAGACGAAAAACTAGTATTTGACATAAAACTAATCTAGATTTTCTTTTTCTACTTCAACTGAAATCTTTTACAATAACAGCTAGTTCAACTGATTGGACCATTCAAAGGAAAGAATTAATAAAAAATAAATTAAACGAGTCACGAGATTGACATAGTGAAGCGAAAAATATATTGCGGGACCAAAGTGAATATATTTTTTGAAATTTTTAAAGCCACGCAATGTTTCAGCTGACAGCACTGTAAGTTAAAAAGAATAATGAGAATATATCGATTGACGAATAATATTCGGGTTTTATTGGTTGCCTTTTATAGACAAATTGCGAGATATTTATGTCATTTTTTTAACAAGGGTGAAAGATTCATAACAGACTATAACAGTAGCAGAGTTTTACTGATTTCGAAGTGATGCGATATTAACACCAACCTGCACCGTGCCCGCGTGGTAAATTACGGTACATCCACTCTTACGGAGAGCTGGTCGGTGTTCCAGCAGTGGCGACATTACAGGCTGCTTGTGCGGACTTGTGACAACCCATTAATCAATCAATCAATCAATATTCTTTGTGTGTAAACATAGGTTACATTAGTGTACGAGAAGTTAATTGTTATGAAGCAGTTTCTCTACGTTTTGCCATTTGGCGTACAAATATACATTAATGAGAGGCTTTTGTCAGTTAAGTAAATTAATTTATAATAATTCAGTACTAACAATCTCATTTTTTTTTTAATCAAATTATTTGCTTTAATAAAATGCAATAATAGGTAATGTCGATATTTAACCCATCCACGGACCAACCCAGGCAAGCGCAAAGCGTAACCTGACGATCGACCCGATCGGCTGTTAGTATATAGCCACGAGCTCCTCTAAAAAAAAAACACTTTCACAAAATATTGAAAAGTGCTGAGAAATCACTAAAACGTATTCAAAAGATATTCAGTCCATTCTAAATGGAATATCGGCGTGTAAATCTAGTTTATAAATAGCACAAGAGTCGTGGCCAAATCGGAGCGTGGAACCTAAGATAGAAACACGCTTGTACGATACGACTACATGCGGAAAGCAAAGCTAATAGAAATCTCTGTTCCTAGATAGCACGTTTCGCCGAAAACTTTTTAATAGAAAACATTGCTTGTAGATATATCGGTCCATAGGAAGCACTGTTGACAGAGATATCTGTTCATAGATAGCACTTCTTGCCATAAACTTTGTTCATAGAAACCACTGTTACCAGATACCTTGGTTCACAGAAAGCGGCTTTGGAGAAGAAACTATTAATATATTATATTATATTTAACGATACATAAATTTCATTGCTCAGATTCAGACACGCGTTTTGTTAGCCGCTACTTTGCATAGTACTCATACCATTAATTCATGTAATTATAACCATGTCAATAAAGTTATTATCAATTTACGCAAACCAATTATATAATTATTGTTATAATGTGATTATTAGTGATCGGAATAGGAAACAATGCCAATAGTACAAAATTAACAATAAAAAGAAAGCCACTATTCCCACCTGCTATATGTTCAGTGTTTGATCGCACATATGACATTCCCAAGACACAAAACTAAACTCCTTTCACAGCCCGCTTTCAAAGCTGCCAGTTTCTATACGTCATTTGTGTCGAGGTGTCAAATCGGTACCTACAGACACATTACAGACGTGGTTCCGGGCACTGCCTGGACTGATAATATGTATATTCGTCTACTCTGGACAGAACCTTAAACCATTGGTATGTATGGAAAATGCTAGGCCTGGATTTCACCAAAGCAGAGACGAGCGAAGTGGAGATGTGTATGATTCAATCAATCACAGAATAAACGATAGACGCGATGTGGATTTCAACGAATGTGATTGTTTGTTTCCCGTACGTTTTCTCTCCGCTCCACTCGTTCAGTCCGGGCCTAACAGTAGCCGCTAAGCCGTCTCCGTGCTCTGTTGGATAACTCACCAAAAACACCCTTACAAACACCTAAAACTATAACAAAACAAACATCTTTTAAATCACCTTTTATCTAGATCTAGGTATAAAAGGTTTTTGAGTGCTTTCATAGGTAGCTATCAGACGCTTAGGCCATGAATAATTTTCAGGGGGCTAATGGCTTTGTAACTTACAATAAGGACAAAGAAAAACTTAATAAAATAAGGATTGTGTGACATTTAATAGGTTTACGAGCAAAAAGAAAAGAGCCATGGTTACCGAATTATCTAAGAGTAAAAACGTGAAGCTTAATAATGGTAGATTAAGGAGGTTACGTTTTTCTTAAAGCGATTTTGTTCAGGCAAATTATTCTCGAAAAACTTCCTGTAGGGCTACTATGACGTCTTATTGCAGGACTATTTTAGTTCTATTTCGAGAGTGGGATAGAGATGGCGCTAGACATACTAAATATTCCTGCGTTAAGAGGTCATAGTGGACCTACTGGTTTTAAGAGCGTATAATATATTTTTTCTACACAATTATGGAACTGATAGAACCTATATTGCTCCGTAATTCATCACTTACAAAAGTATAGTCTTTATTTTCCAGCATGCATGACAGGCTGTGCATTTTGTCGACGATTGTTCATAATTATAATACCATGCTACACTACTACCGTCTCAGTGTGCCGGTACATTGAGGCCCAAAACATGGAGGATATTGTCAACGTCGTAAATGTTTTGCCACTTTTGATCGCTGCTTAGGTACTTACTTCTGTAACGTTGAAACGATTTACTTTCAAAAAAGACAAATAGAACGCGTTAGTTTCTCTTTAGTTGGCTTCGTTTAAACTCTAGAAGATCCAGCTGACTGTGTAGGATGGGCTAGACAAGAGGTAGGTATTTGGGACGGGTTGATGATAACCCATTTGGCCAAATAATTTCTACAGCGACCAACCTGGCCCCGCAAGCGGCTAAGAACAAATTGCTGACGCTGCCGCTAAGAGATTTCCAGATTGGCCACAGCAGTTCCTGTCCAGGACAAAGGTGTTCTGCTGGATTGATGAATTAAGGAGAGGTGGGATGTCTGTTCCTCCACAATTCACATCTTTCATCTGACGCACTGTTTTTTTGTGTTGATTCGTGGCATTTCCTAAACAACTTATTTCATTTGTTTTCCCGGCAGTCGTTGTCTCAAGACATGTCTTGCTTGAGCGTGTATAATGTGCCCAAGGGGTTTGGGTGATAAAGCAATTATGAGTTCGACTATACCTGCATAAGTAATATACAAAATCTACCCGAGTACCTGAGGTTTACGTTGGGTTGACAGTTTCTAATTACTTATGGACATTTTGACCCCTTTAACATGTTTGTAGTGATTGTCTTGTAGTTTTTGGGTAGAATTTGTTAACCCATTTTGGTCTAATTTTGATTAGATGCCACAGTCAGAAAGAGGATTGGATATTCTGTTTCTTATTATGCAGAATCCCCGTGTATGATGGGACTTTTAGGTCCGCTATTTTAAGATCTTAAAGAAAAGCATTTAAAATCTAATCAAAAAACCCTAAAACTAATCAAATAACCTTTTATGGTATGTACATGTTCTGAGTTTAAAAAAAATACCCAGTTGACTTCCTGGTTAAACTAGAAGCTTTTTCAGTTAAAAATATCGTTTAATTTTCTCCGATTCCGAGCTTATGGTTCGTTCCTTTGAATACTTTTCTCGGGTTTTCGTAGGAGTACTATCGCAAAAAATCACCCTGTGTAGGTTCAAATATACCCGTAGGTACATATAAAGTAGTCACCGCACTTACCGACGCAGAATTCATTTGAGCCGACCAGAAAACGAAAACGTTGTCATTCGCCTTGTCATTTGACTCAAAACTGAGTCGCGCTATTCGCTTTTTTATTATCGTTATTGGCTCAAGTCAACTTCGAGTCACTTGTGCTCACTATCTTAAAAAAGACATCAACTTACTTGGAAATTAAACATCTCAGCCATAATAATATAAGGCATCGGTGATATGCCACCTGCGTAGGCGGCGACATATGTGATTATAGCAACCACAGGCATCCATCCAGGTGTGGAACCTCCTTGTTGTTGGATCAGCATCGTAGTTCCCAGGACTGCGTGGGACAGTACTGCTACTGCGAAGGCTATACTGATGAGAGGCTGAAAGGGAAGAGAACACTGTTGGTTAATATGAGTAAATAGATTTTCTTCGAAGAGCGGGGGTCATACATGTATTATTTTTTTAAATACTTCTTTCAAACAAGCGTGGCTTCGCAGAACGGGATGGCAAAACTGCACAATATTTTCACATTCAAAGTATGCACGAATGCTCAAATACCCGTGACGCACATCGCGACTTTGTATGAAGGTGTTTTCGTATAGATACTTGTTCATCATTTTTTCAACTGTTAATGTAAGGCAGCAGCTCATTCTGTTAAAAATACTCTAATTATATACATTTTTGACATTGATTGTCTCTGAGATGAAATTGAGACCTAGAATTAAAACATTTTTAACTTCACGAATGGGCCTTCTGATGTCAAACGAACTAAAGTCATCCATTACGTTTTATAGCCTCTCTTTACCTCCCACTCTGTTACCACCTTAATATTTTATCGCCCGTGGTCATAATATTTAATATTTTGTCTGGAACTCATCCCACGCTGTCCTCCATAGTCTGTCGCCACGTCAAATAATTACAAAAATAAATGTTGCCCTACATCGCCTCATAAATGTTTAGTGCCAATTATGTTTCTTCTGTATCGGTTCCAATGAAAGGAAACATCTACAAAGTCTGGCATGCTTGTAGATGTATTAATCTACTCTTACTACGCCTAAAAGCATAAAAATGAATTAATTAACTTTATCTATGCCAACAGATTGCTCGTGTTGTCCGAAATCTAATTTAATAATGAATACAGGGTGTAGAGACATCGTTACTCAACCTTTTGCCAAGGATTCTTACACGGTCAAAATATCCAGAACAGCAGATTTATTAACCAACAAAAAATTCAATGCTGTAGGTACTCGTAAATGTCTACTATAATAACAGTTATGTCTGTTTTTTCTTATGTGAACTTACATAATTTTGTTTTATTCTTAATTTAATAAAAAAAAATTGTCATGTGCGGGACGCATAAATACTTTTTATTTGTTTCTTTAAGTGTGTTTTGGCGCTACCAGTCTTCCTAACATTCCTCATTTCAAAAACGAAGACAAAGTATTAACGGGAATTGACTTCAATACCTACTCAGTTTATTGTTCCCTAACTCTGACATTTATGTTCCTATTTTTCCCTTCTCCATCAAACAATCTCTGATTCCTTATTACCTGAATTACAGAAATCTTGTCATTTTGTGCATCTGTTGTTTTGATTAAATTCTTTACGGACCCAACAACATCTTCATTTCGTCTCGGACTAAACATTCCGTCGCAAGTTTATCTTCCTCTTTTATTAGTTTACATCTTAACACTATCTAGATTCTCTTTTATAATTAAAGTTCCTTAACTGTTTTTTTAATTAATGAAGTCCGTGTCTGTGTCATTTAACTTAATTTGAATTACAAAGTGCAGTTTTTTGTTCAAAGTTTGAATAAGAACTGCCATTCAAAGATCTGTAGAAGTCTATCTATCAATTAAAATTTAAATATAGCAATAATTAAAAAAAAATATATATATTTATGAGCTTTTGCCTGAGATTGCTATTGATTTGTTTATTAACTGCACTTACGTACACACAGCAGAGTAAAGAAATATGGTGTGATTGTGTGTGTGAGAGAGAGTGGAGTACTATTTTAGGTAGCTTAACATCCACACAATATTGTGGTCCTATTTCTCATTTTTGGCCTTTGGCTGCTTTATCCTAACGTGAAGCAAGTAATAACAGTCAGCCATAATATTATAACAAAAGAAAAGAGAAACTGAAATACCCATCTTATCAAAACATTAAAAGTTATAATTCAAGTAACGTATATGAGGAAATATCTCTGTCACTATAAATGTTTGAGAACTCTCAACTTTGTCACTCGTCGTTGTAAGGTGCATATTAAAAGTTTTAAATAGAAAAGTAGTATTGTCAGGATGTAGTTGCAAAACAAAGTGGACTTCCCTGTCACATTTATTATGGAAACTTAATAACACACTTTTGTTATGCAATGTTTCCGTGTTCTGTGAAACAGATATTATACCTTAAGGAATTGTGCATATCTACTACTGTACTGACTACATAGTGACTAGAGTTTTTTAAGTAATTTGTGTTAATTCTTTTCCTCCATTTGTAGATCGGTCGATCTTTAGAATGTTTTGACGGTTTCTATAAGGAATAATAATATAAAATAAAAATCATGTTTCCGAAAGTTTTTAAATGAATCTGTTGGTTCGTATTATTTTAGTTAAGCCACTGCACTGATTAGTTTTGAAAAAACAAGTAACGTATAGCATTTTGGTTACATTTTTCGCGACCACCATCACTAAAAGATGTGAATAATGTTAGAACTAAGTACATTTGCGAAACTATTCAATTTTACAATCATTCTAATTTACGTTACGTTAACTTCAGGCGTTTGTGCTAGGCATACGCGTGTGAACCAATCTCCGTACTATAATACAAAGCTGTAAAATTGCTTTAACTTTGCCTTCATACAAGTTAGTAAAGCCAAAGTTTAAAAGCTGACAAAAATGGTATCTTTTACTTTGTACTACCAAGTTGTATCAACTGGGAAAAGCTTGTCTGTCTTACTGGCATGGAGCCAGCGACGCCACAGTTAGCTCGCCGTACGTCCTTTGACCCCAAATGATATTTATATTTTTACACCGATTTCCGAAGTCGATACGGGAATAGATGATAGGTTACCGTTAAAAGAAAGTAAATAATTGTGATAAAAGTTAAAGGGAATTGTCTAATAGAAGAAAATATACAGAGGATACGACTTTGGTATATATTCTTTAAGCACGAAACAGATTTACCAATACAAGAAATGGATTTTGGAAGGACAAATTATCGTTTTTTTTTTGTAACATCATTCCTGCAATCCCCGAAGGGTTAGGCAGAGGTGTACCTAATAGAACATCCACATTTTGCCAGTTGTTTTAAGTCCCTTGTAAATTTTTAACTCGTTTTTGTTTAAATATTTCATTTTTCTTTGTCTTGTATGCTTACTATTTCGCCCGCAAAATTTAAAATACGTTATGTTAGGCATTGTATATTTTTAAGAATGTATATCAATGCATGTTAGGATTTTTTATAATGTATAAATATTAAGAATTTATGTCAATGTTAACAACTTTAATATTCTAAATTGTCAATATTTTAAAATTCTCAAACTGCCAAAATTACTAGGAGCTTAATTTATTAACAATATTGTGTATGCTGTGGTCTCCTATAAGTGAAGGAGTACACCTACCTATTACCTTGTCGTCCATTATCTAATAACGTTTTGTGTATACCTTTGTTGGAGATCTTAAATAAATAAAAAATAGGGGTTGTACCATTTTTTTTTATACTCCACTTATAGTCTACCAACCTGACGAGTGGTGTACAAAACGATCCCATCAAGAACCGGGCAAGATAACATTGTAGTAGCTTACCACATTATACATATGATTCCACAATCTCATGTAAGATATTTATGCGAAACGTGGATTGTAGTAGCGCCAAGGGAATAATATCAACCCTAGCTAAACTGATAGGGACCTTAATGCATATGATCATAGTACTATAAAGATAATAATACGACAAAATAATATGAATCACACACAGTAATATCATTTCTAAAATTACATAAAAATAACGTTCAATTTTGCAAATTAAAATACGCATCACTGCATTTGAAGTGAAGTGCCATTCTATTCTGAATAGTCACTTAGAGATATCTCTATTTTTAAAGTTCAAGAGGCAATGATTACCTACCTAACGTTGTATTGTTAATAAGAGCTAGAATCCAAGATACAAAAGGGTGGCCCATAATGATTCATCATCATCTGGGTAACCTTGTCCCAACTTTGTTGTGGTCGGCTTCCAGGCTAACTGGATGCAGGTGATACGAAACCGCTTTGGTAAGACTGGTTGTCAGACTTTCGGGCTTCGGAATACTCGTAACGACTGTCAAAGCCGGAACTCGGTATGTAATAGGTAGATGGTCACTCATCTACGGGCCGACCTCGGCAAGGACTGCTTAACCTTGAACACTGAACAGTGCGGCTGCTATTATTTAGCCACGCGCCCCTTCCTTGCTCATAATGATACATGTCAACGTAAATCAGCATGCATAAAAAGTTAATAAGTAACTCTAGTAAGTTCTACCCAAAAATCGCCTTGTTAAACTTAATTTACTATCTGGGGAGCTAATAAGGTTTACGTAACGTTTACCAAAAGCCACGCTCAAAACCAGGGTAATATTCTCGAGCGGACTATTCAAGAATAGTGTGAATATTTCTGAAAATTAACGTACTCGAATGAAAATTTAATGGTAACAACGTGAATCCTTAATATTAGCATTGGACTGGTTGTCACTAATGGAAAATATAAAAGTGTTGGGTTATTTTTGGACTTGTATAAATATGTTATTTTCATATCTATTTAAGGTTTTGGGTTTCCGGTATAAAAAAGTAGACTTTGGCTATTTAGCCGGATATTAAACTACCTTTATAATTAACATAATAATAGTCGTGTCCAACAGTAAACGGAACCTACATCACGACGAATAATTCCACACAGCTTAAAGAAAATCTCAGCAAGAAATAATAAAAATAAAACAAAAACCTACAAATCAGAGCTCAGCAAAATCCCCCTCGGCAAAACAAGAAACGTACGAATAAAACGTTGAAACGCAAAGTATAGGGAAGATTTCTCCTCTAATCCGATCAGAAATAAAGATTAGTCAGCAAACACATTTATCAAAATTACTTTGGAAAGGCTCTTACCTTCCGACCAAACTTTTCCACACAACTCATTGAGATAAACGAGGCAAGGATCATAACTGCTGGGAAGCTGAGAGTCTGGAGTTCTGGGTTCCACGTAACGCCGGCTGATTTCAAGATGGCGGGCGAATACGTCAAAGTTGCGAAGTTCCCGCTGTTCGTTTGAAACGTCACGAGGATGGCGTTTAGGATGCAGCCGCGACGCCATGCTTTGTTCTTAACTAGAAGTTGATATAAACAATAGTTGTTTAGATGGATAGGTAGAAGAGGATAATACATTGTTTAGATTCTGGCTTTTGTAGTCGTGGGTGTACTAGTAGGTACCGTAAGAAGGGGTGACTTTGATTAATTATAAACTTCAAATTGATACCACGCTCGCAATTTCAAAGCTAAAAATATAAAAAAACTGTAGTGTAGACTCATTGCGTAAATTAATTATTATAACGAAAAAATAAAAATATTTAAAAAAAATATCGGGGCTACTTTGATTGCCCCTAAAAATCAAACAACAAAAAAAAATCTTTTTGATTTTTGTCGTTTAGTGGGGTGTCTTTTCGATGGCTGCGTTCAGCATCACGCATTAAATTCGAAAAAACATACCAAGTTTAGCTATCATCAAAGTTACCCCAGCTCTCAAAGTAACCCCGTTTTACCGGTAACTAAACTTTCACTGTCAGTTACGGGATATCTTTCGCGATTATTGTTTATATTGAGCTCCCGATATTTCGACGCTGTTACAAGCGCCATGATCGCGAGATGACTAGAGAATGCGTGTGGATGGTAAAAACTTGTAAGTGACAGTGAAAAATTATTTATAAACCGTGAAAGCTTAAAACAGTGGTTAGTAGGTACATATTTAGTAATCGTAATTAAAGATCTTAAAAGTAATGAACACAACATGCATAGTATTGATATAAACTTACACTTTCACCTGTGGAATATTTTAATGATATTTCAACGCTATTGCAAACGCCACGATCACGGGTGGATCGGAAGCCCACAATAATTGAAAATCACGGAAAATATCCCTTAAGTGACATGTAAGTTTAGTTATAAAAATTAAAAATTAAAAAAAAATATGTGTCTATTGATATATATATTTTTTATTTTTTAAATAATTTTGTGTGTGAAAAAAAAAACGCGAAAGCTTAAAACAGAGTAGAATACTATTCTGTTTTAAGCTTTCGCAGTTTTTTTTTTTAAAAAAAAAACAATAAATACACACAAAATTATTTAAAAATTTAAAAAAATATATATCAATAGACATATATTTTTTTTTATTTTTAAATATTTTTGTGCTTAGCTTGTAGGTATGTGACAAAACAGCCATGCTCAATACGTAAACTACTCGTACAATAAACCAGAAAAATAAACGCACAGCAAAGCAAATTCTGCTTACCCTGTCATTATTCTAAAAGAGTGACAAGTTTGTCCCAATTTGATTTGCTTCAGCCCCAAGCTACGAAGTACATTCAAGATTTACTGAGGAAAATTCCCAAAAACAAATCTTGACAGGCCAACAGACTTGCAAATCCTTTAGCAGTTTAACAGATGTTTAAATGTTAAACTTCGCTTAAGAAGTTGATGGATTTAATAATAAAGACGGTAATAAGCTTTAATAATTCGGCTTGTGGAATGAAAGAATGAAAGTGAATAGGATTTTGCAAATTTTTGTTGACACAAAAAAAATAGCAGCTCGAGTCAGCATTACTTTTGGAGGATATTACTAGTGACATAGGAGCAGTCATAGTGTGAGCGTCGCGTCAGACTTTCAAGTCATAGGTCTTGAGTTCGAACCCAAAGCACGCACCTCTGATTCATGTGCGTATTGTTTAATTATCACTTGCTTCGGTGAAGGAAAACATCGGGAGGAAACTAGCATGCATATATTTTTTGACAGCATGTAAAGCCAAGTCAGAGGCCCATAGTCGGCATAAAAACTCTGACACCAGACCGAAAAAAAAGAAGATTAGCGACATTCACATAGCAACGGAAATTGACTTTATTTTATACTATTACTTTCATTCTTACAGATTGAACATAAGTACTTATACGTTACACGTACTTATGTTTAATTTTTATCCGCAAAAATAATAAAGCTATATATTTATTTATGTAGACAAGGTAGCGGCATCGGGTCGTTTGAAACAGCCCTTAGGATACATTTTAACGTACACAATGTAATTTCACTCGATTATTTATAATCGACTGAAATTATATTGTCATTGTATTATAAAAGACAAACACACACAAACTCGATGTTACTCACAAATGGTTTTGAAAGAAACCTTTGGCAGCGAATTATAAGTAAGTTCTTGATTTTTCATGTAGTCAATTTCGTTCAGTATTTCTTTGTCGTTGACATCCAGTTTTCTCAGAAAAGATATAGTGGAGGCAGCTTCCTGTAACATAATTATATTTGTTAAAAAATATAACTCTGACATTGTATTTGCTAAGAAGTTGAACAAAGGGAAATTCATCAATCCGACAGTTCCCAGCTGTTCGCATTTCCAGGAAGAGAAAACACGTTTTTTTCTTGGAAAAATAAACAGAAAATGTATTGAAAATACATATGGGGTTGAATCAAATTCACCTGAAAGAGATTTTCACCGTGGTACAGACTAAATGTTTTTATTTCTTAGGCGTTTTTGTTTTGACAGAAAATATGTCCACATTGCTTTTCTAGCGGAGTCTCTCTGGGGAAAGTGCAGTGTTTCTGAACAAGATTTTTGGTTCACCTGATATCAATTATGTACATTTATTTATTTATTTAGGATCTAGAATACGATCTCCAACAAAAGATATACACAAAACGTTTGGACAACAAAAGGTATTAGGTAGGTGTACACCTTCACTTATAGGAGACCATAGCAAGCACAGTATAGTAAACAAAATTTTTGTTAATTATTAGGACCTTTCCTAATAATTTAAATAAATTTTGGCAGTTTGAGAATGTTATAACACAAACAAACAACATCGAAGAATAAAATGATTAACATTAAAATATATAGAATCTTAAAAGAAATATATTAAAAAAAAACCAACACGCATTGACATAAATTCTTACACCCGTATCTATAGTCAAGTTAAAGTAATTACTTGGGCTTAAGTAATTACTTGTACATTTTTTTTTATGCAATAGACAAGAATTTAAACGAAGTAAGAACCGCCAAAGAAAGCAAAGCTAAGAATTCTAACTTTTAACAGTTCTTCACTTCAAGAAAATACTTAACTACATAATTAAATCGTATCTTAAATAATGACATTTACTCAAGTAAACACTTTGACTTGTTTACAGATACGGGTGTTAAGAACATAAACATGTACAGGTGGGTTACCATGATCTGTTAGTGCAGGAATGTTTTAGTATTATTCCGAGAGTGGGTAAGAGATGGCGCTAGACAGCTGTCTAGCGCTGTCACTTTCCCACTCTCGGAATAGTCCTAAAACATTCCTGCAGTACAGATCTTGGTAACCCCCTGTTCTTAAGAGTCTGGCAGGAGAAGTGCGAGCGATTGTGTTTTGTTTCTTTTTTCTATCTGGGTCTACCGCTCAACTGAGACGGTGATTGAGGTGGCTGCGCTGTGCGAGTAGGGGTCTTAAAATATCGGTCAGGTGGCTACCATAACATATGATCACGCCTGTAATCCCCAAAGGGTAAGAGCAGAGGTGTGCCTATAGTACACACATACACACATACATTTCGCTATATTGTTTAATTCCTACTTCAGTGCCATTGAAGTAATACTGTTATAGGAGGCCTACCAGCCTTGTCTTTCTCTTGCTGACAGGCGTCAACCCCTCTCCCCTTCCCCCGCACAGCTACCGCAGGCACCGGCTCAGCTAAACAGCCTGTGGAACTTTTAGGTTCTGATTTTTTCCACGAAAAATCTTTTTCGACGTTATTTTAATGGCCTGTCAAATATCTTAAAATAAGCTCGCTTCTATTGATTTCGTTCATTACGCCGCCGCTTTCAGTCTCCGCCATTTTGCGTTAAATCTAAGAAATTTCCATTGATTTTCTTTTTCGTCTGTATATTATTCAACCCAGATATATTTTCTTTATTAATGAATTTGTGAATTGCCCCATTACCGGAGCTTTGTGAACGAATATATCATTTGGACGTGATGAACTGGTGTTAACGGACTGAGAGAGAATTGTTGCGCGGACTTAGTATGTAATTGGAGTGGATAAATACAGTGTGGGAGAAAAGAAAAAGTTCAGGAAATAAAGACTAACTAATTCCTTGCGAACAAATCAAAAGGTTTTCTTAGGAAAATATGCTAGACGTCTCGGGTCGTTAAAGAACTAGAACTAGACTATCTAGGTGCCCAATTAACAAAGACTCAGGCCGAAATCTTTAATCGTTACTTAGTTCGTGCTTGAATTGAGACATATTTCTGTCTCTATTTTGCAAGTACATATATGTAGTTTGACAGTTGCGCGACTGTGACTATATCAAATAACGTTTAGCAAAACGTGTAAATAAAAATATTTTGACTTGGCTCGATATCCTATCCTATGCAATTAAATGAGCAATTTTTGTATTTTTATTATTTATTACGTTCTCGAAAACGGCTCTAACGATTTTAATGAAAGTCACAATATAGGGGTTTACGGGGGCGAAACAACGATTTATTAGGTTGATCTGGGAAAATTCGTTCTCCCTATTTTTGCCCGAGAAGAGCTCGATCGCCCAGGCACTGTTATATACTAAGTACATAACTTTTGGTGATCTCGGCTTCAGTCAAAATATATGAGCCGTAACATAAAAAATAAGATTTTGGTCATTTAAAATGGTTCGACTAAAGAATACGACCTTACCCGTCATTCAAACTCAAGCTACATTAAAATAGAAGAAAACAACTCACATCAATCTTCCCCTTCTTCACCAAAAACGCTGGCGACTCCGGTGCCTTAATCATCATCACAATAGTTAGGACTGGTACCCACACCACTACCCACAATACCGTATAGTAATCCAAGTACGCCCCCATAGCAAACATGGCCAATATGCCAATATTCTGGAACAATATTATGAAGGACCCAAGCACCCCTCTAATGTCATCCTGGCTGATCTCTCTGACGTACATCGGTACCACGTTGTAGCATCCACCGGCTGATAGACCTCCACATAATCTTGCTATGATTAACACTGAAATATTTGCTGATGACAGCTTCATTATCCAACAAAGCTGAAAGCGATGTAAGGTTATTAATAAAATGTATGAAGTTGCTGGCATAGACAGGCGAGCGTCTTTGAAAGATTGAACATAACGACACCCCTGCAATCCCCGAAGGGTGAAGTAGCGGTGTAAATGTGTGGGTCATACCTAGTACACCCACATTTCGCCAGTTATGTTTAAGTCGCAGGGGGTGAGCCTATTGCTATCAAATCCAGGCGCCGTGGCTACTACTAAGAAATTCCTAATGGAAAAACTCAATAACAATTTGCCCATCCCGGGAATCGAGCCCAGGGTCTCATGCTCAGCAGTTGCGAGTGCGACCACTAGAACAGCGAGATAGTCCTTACGAGAAGTTACATTTAAGTGTTCCTTATTGTTAGTAAAAAACGACTACAGTTTATTTTTCATAGGTACAAAGAAATCCAGTTAAAAGAAAGTTCATTTTTAAGAAGTCAAAACTGTGTCCCAAACCACGAGCAAATGTTTTCTTATCTAAGGTAAAGTTGGAAAGGTTTCCGTAATTTAACATGCTAGACAGGCCCAACTTAGGTCAAGGTAAATTGACTCTTTTAGCCTCCATTAAAAGTTCTTTGTTGTGAAGTTCTAAACTAGTTTTTTTTCTATGGTTAAGTGGGGATCGATTTATTTTTCATATGCTTTAATTTACCTAACTCTGACTTAGTGTTCCGATTTTGTGTAGGTATAAAATGTTTATTTGATTTATGATGTAGTCAAATCAAAACATTTTTAATATAGGTGATGTTACGTGGGTAAATATAATACTTAAATATAACTTAAGAATATATATATATATATCTACTCGTATTATTACCTTAATTTACTTTAATACTCAAAAAGATCATGATCTAAATAAAAATCAATTGAAAGTCCAGCTAAACCGGTACAAACAAATACTTCAGTTATGAAGTAGTTGTCGAACTGACAGATGTCAGCGTTTGTATCTGCAGCCATCCTGCAATTTGTGTGTACCGGTTTTACCGACCCTTTAGTCAAAACATCAAACCCAAAAAAAAAAAAACAACACACAGCCAAAAGAACACAAAGAAAAAAAACACAAATACCCTTACCGCCTGTAGTATAGCCATGATCAAAACTGCTACCTTCCTCCCAAATCTGTCAACGATGTAGGCAAATAAAGAAACTCCAAACGTAGCCGCAATACAAAGGGCACTGGCTATCCATGATATTTCATAGTCCGACAGCGAGTACCCAGCCGGGGAGTCCGCTGATTGTAAAACTTTTGTCATCGGTGACACCCATCCCGCTTGGAAACCGTATGTTAGGAGTGTGGTATTCGCTACAAATGAAAAGTTCGGTTATTTCCTGATAGACGTTGCTTTGTTTTAAAATTTTGTTTTCTGTGCCGTTGGGCCATGTTTGAGAGGAACTGGCAGGCTTAAAAGTAGATGCCAATGTTATGTCGGATGGACGTAAAGTGGTACAATAGGTAGGTTTATTGCCGACGGAAACTCAGTGTTTATACATTTACATTCACGATCTTGTGGAATTTTTCAGCGTTATTGCATGTTTGTTTAATTTAGAAAAAAAAATTAACGCCATTAACAAACGCGGACTAAAATTAAACCCACGATTAAACCTAACGCAGTCCTCGAAAAATGTATGGTTAATCAGAAGGTATTTTTCTTTCTAGTTTATGAATAAACAGGAAAGACGAGGACTCTCCCTCGTTTCGAATATCATTTACTTATACAAACTAGAACAACGTTCTCCAGGAAATACTAAAATTTATTCCCAGCAAGAATCAAACTAATTCACCAATAATGCAGTCCACTTGTTCCTACCCGGAAAACGCCATAATTAAAGCTTCGTACAAAGCCTTTTTGATCAGTGTACTCTACGCCTTCGGATGCAGGAACAGAGCAGCAGTGTCCTATGCATTAATTAGTCATACGACAAACACAATGCAACTTGCCAAGTGCCAAGCTTGATAATTGTGTTAGTAATGAGAATTCCTTTGTTGGCCCAAATGATCTGTGAAATGGCTAAATTGGGACTAGTGTGTTTAATGTGAGCTATTGTTATAGTGTAGCATCATCGTCTGTAGCGTTCCCACTGCTGGGATCCAGGCCTCCTCTCTGTGAAAAAAATTGAGCTGTAATCCAACAGGCGGGCCCAGTGTGGGTTGTTGGATGTCACTGTTTTGAAATGTGGAACTGGTGGACGGTGACACGATTTTTAATAATAATTCTCGTGTCCACCACCTGCTTGTCTAAAACTGGTGAGCAGCGACATGATTTGTAAAAATAATTCTCGCTGTCCTTCAGGTCGTGGACAGAGGCCCAACTTTTTAAAATTATCCCCCTTAAGCACCACTGGTAGAGTTTTTTTTTAAATAGTGGGTGTAAAAATCCCCTTAGCGAAGCCGAAAGGCACTTGCACTTGTTCTCCTCATCATTGTGATCTTTACTTTTTGCTCTGCACCATATGGGAACCTCTGGCTATGGAGATATTGAAGGTCAAAGTTTCAACATTATCACAACTTTTTTTTAATACAAGTTTTTTTATGTTATAATAATTATAACTTTTCTTTAAACACCAGCATGACCCCTGTATTACTCAATGCATCCATCGGCACAATGTTTTGAATGCGTTACATTTTGTCCTACCGTAAAACGTAATTTTTCACACCAAAAAAAAGTAGTTTCTAGTACTTTGTTTGATGTAGAGAATGCTTGGTTGACGGCTTTGTGAAGGGTCCGTTTACACCTTGTATGTCCGTCGGCTGCCACTGGAGGACATCGACATAACTTTAAATATGAGTAAGACGTATTCTATTTGTCCAATAATGGCGGACAGTGACGAAACTTATTAATATTATTCCCAGTAGACACCAATGCGATTTCTGCTACTATTTTCAAAATTATTATGTGTGATTTTACTTTTTTTAAGCGTCAAAATCTTTGTTGTACGAGTAGTACCTGTCTTGTTATAATTCAATGTTTTAATAATTTCATTTCTACCAGTGGTGGACAAGCAGGTGGTGGATATCGGGAATCATCGGGAGAAAAGCTTGACTATAAACGTGTATAAATGTAAATCCTATCTAGGCCTTCGTACTGTATTTCGATCTAGTCCTTCTCACAGATAGGAGGTTCGTGTCCCAGTAACAGTATGATTATTTAATGTAGACATGAAATAATCAGCCTGTTTAGTAAAGATGTTAAAAATCTTTAATCACAAACAAGCAATTGGACACTTGTAGGAAAAGGTTCACAGGAATGCACATTTAACATGCAACACACATTACTAAAACAGGGAAAAAACGTTACAAGCAAAAACAAATGCGGCAGTATATTTACCTAGCATAGCCACCATCCATTGCATACAGGCATTTCCTTTTTTACTACTTGCACTGTCTTTTTCCACTGCCATGGTCCTTATCAAGCTACGTTCACGTTTCACGTAACTACGCGAGATATCAAAGTGCTATCGGATATTACTATAGAACATTTTCAAGAAACACTGCAGATTCAATCTGATAACTTTACATTTATAGTACTAAGTAAATCAGGGCTGCTCATTAGAATAATAGAACACCATTTATTTATTAAAAATCAACACAATATTTCAAATGTCATAATAGCAATGTACCTAGCGCCCGAAAAGGCATTCTTAGTGATTCATCAATAAAAACAGCCTAATATTTGCACAGCCTATAACACAATTTTATTCAATCTTTGCGTAAAAGATGATATTGTAACAATCAAAAAAAAAAAAAAAACAAATCATTTCCATCAGTCTTTTGGTTTTTCTAAGTCTTCAAGGTTAGGTTAGGGTACAAATCAAAGAGATTTAAAAGATTAATAGAGGAGCGGACATTGGGAATATTTTCATACAAAAATTTTGATCCCGAACGTTTTCGATTTTGACACACGAATGCTACCTGAGACCTGACATTACAAGCGGGCGTATGGCACTATACAGAACGATTTGTTACTAAGTAGTAACAAGTTTTTGGATTACGATTTTCTTCGTCTTGTCCCCTCTATCGCTCGTAAATATTTGAATGTAAATCTTTGGTACCAATATTTAATTATTTAGTTTAAAAACTTCTTTATTGATACCTATGTATACAGTAAAATATATCATAATATAAACAAGACGTGTGAAAAGGTTAAATTATTAATGCTAAATCTTTTTATGTCCTCGCAACCCTGATTGTTTTATTGAATAAACTGGCGTGCAATATTATGAAGTCGTTCGATGTTTTAAATTTTATTAAAGTGATTTGAGGAAAATTGTATTTATAAAACTGATAGAAGAAATGGACAAAAATATAAAAGAGTGAGGCTTTTAGTTTGAGATTTTTAAAGTAGAAAAGTGAAACCTAGTAATGTTAAAATGTTTATTTGATTAACGATGCACTTTCACTAATGTTTTAGACACATGAACTGTTAAATTGATTACTCGTTAATGATAACGAGGTTTAACATGTAAACCTCAAAAGTGTATAGAGAATTTACTTGTGAAGCGGTTTCCCAGTCACGCTACCGTCATTCTTGTGACAGAGTTCTCAGGGCGTCTTAAATACCTCCGACGTACCCTAAACACCAACATTTTGGGAACGTTTACCACGAGTTATCCTTAAACACATTCAAAGTTCACAATTTACGATAACGTATACACTTCGGTAACTGCTATTAATATAATAGGCAGGCATTTGCAATACAATATCTTACAACTATGTGACTATATCAATAATATTGGTAGTTATGACGTGATCGTTCTTTTATAAAAATCGTTGATAGCTTTTGGTAGAAAATGGTTTCAAATAAAAAAAAAACACCCCTATCGTGATGAGTAAATTTTTAACGGGATTCAGTGCCCAAACAACAATATTATTTTTCTGATCATAAAACGATTTCGTAATAAAATACTAGATTTACCTAATATTGTGTGTTAATTATTTGGGCCAAAAGTATACCTCATCTAATGAAATTCAATGTCAGTAAGTTTAAAATGTCAGTCACCCTTTTTCAGATCCTATTGTTGCCATGAAACCTGCTATCAATAAGAACATAATAGCAAGTACAATAATAATTTGCAAAACACTTTGTGTGTATGTCTGTGTGTCTTATAGTTTTGACTGTCGTTTAAAGAATTTGTTTCGGTATCTCATTTAACCGATACTGATTATAAACTTCCAATTTTTTATTTATACAACTTGTACAACAGTGCTACATAGGCGGACTTAATGCCATAAAGCATTCTCTGCCAGTCGACGATCGACACGGAATCTGGGTATTCTGTCATGACGTAATAAAATACGGACAAAACAGAGGCGAATGGCTAGTGTATAATGTAAATACAAAGTCAAGTTTGCATAATAGATAAAGAGATTACACTTTCTAAGTCAAATACATAGATAGATACAGTACTATGTTGTTTGCTCATTAGATCTTTTATTTGTTTTGTTAAAGAATATAAATAACTGAATTAAGAAAGTTGAAAACGGTTATTTTTATTTGATAGGAATAGTTTTGTATTTTTTTCTTAAACGTAACGTAACTACATCGATTTTTGAATCGAAAACGCAATTTTATTATCGTATAGATTTTCTGCTTTTTTTTTGCAACAAGCTCAATCAATATCGTCCTCTGATAAATAAATACTAAAAATCATGAAAATATTATAAGTGAAACGAGTATTTTAAATTTTAAAATCGACGGATTTATTTTACGTTTACACCGCGCACTAGTTCTAGGGCCTCGGGTAACGAAGTGTTACCAGAGTCGCGTTAAGCTTCTTGTCTTGTTAAGAAAGGGGGTAATAAATTCTAAATTAATCAAAAAGTTTGTTTTACAATTTTTTTAAAACCAAATTTTAGGGTCATTTGAATAAAATCTCTTTCACGTGACGAGGATAATGTCAGTCGATTAAATTGATAACTTGAAAATGTTTGCTTTACTGTTATTTTAACCCTTACGGCATATGCAGCGTTGGACACCTCACAATTAGCTGGACCGACAACCTTAATAAGGTGGCTGTAACCGTCTGGATGTTGCCTGTAATGGACGCGGGGATGGCCGATGGAGGAAGGCTTTGAACAAGTGGTGGCCAAGGCTAAGACAAAGAAACCATGGCCATCCTAAAGCTCGTTAGGTCGACGATGTAAGATCGCAGAAAAAACCTGGATAAGGGACGCACAGAACCGGGAAGTGTGGCAGAATAAAGGGGAGCAAAGGGGATAAGCAAAGTTAATTGATTGAACCGATTTCTATTGATTTCAACGTGTGAAAGTGCTTAAGAAGTATTTAAATTTCGTTTATTATAACCCCATAAAGTTTCGATTGTTCGAATACCTGTAGCGGCGTGGTACAAAACTGCACCACAGCGCCATCTGTGATATGAATGAAGAACTAAAATCATGGCAATCATCATCATCAAGTTCAGAACATAATAGAAAAAGCGCATCACTAAAAACCCATGAGCCACATCATAAGAGTCTGGTCGGAGGGGCCCTACCTTTTCTATACATTTGACAGCCGGGACTTAACGTGGTCTCCGAGGCACGGAAGAAACTCGGTATTTAATGATGGTCACCCATCCACAGACCGACCTTGGCAAGCGCGGCTTAACCTTGAAGAGTGACCCGAGTTGCTGTTATTATTTCGCCACGAGCTCCTAATTTGAGAGCAGTTGTGATGAAGAAAATTGTACAAAGTAATGTGCATGTCTGGGTTTGAATTAGGACATGCAGATTGCAGAACCGGTACCGGTTCAGTAGCAAGAACCGGGATTTCCCGGGATTTACTTCGGAACCGGTTCTGCATTCCCTAGCTTGAATCCTACGACACTTTGGTCGATTCCATTATCACTGAGTAACCACTGCTCACACAACACGGAAACTTATTCAATTTGATAACATCTTGGTAAATATTTTCAAGAATATCTGTTTACATAACGGCGATGTTTGTCTGTGACGCAAAATCTAAAAATAGGAGTCATTGGGGTTTTATTTTCTTTTATTTATCTTTTATATACATTTTTAAATATTTTTTCAAACAACATAAAAAGGATATCATTATCTTTAATCTCTTTTGTTTAATAAATATTAACAAAATAATTTATTTTTCTTCAATCAAATCATAGTTGAGGGAAGGATAGATAAAATTTAAATTAACATAAGAAAACATCACGCCAGTAGTTCCCCTCATGGGAACGTGCTATCTCGAATATATATACAGTATCCCAGGTCATGGTCTCCCTGTATTTTGAAAGTATGGATACAGGGATCTAAATCACCATTCATCGCAAATCACGCTTCAATCCACACCAACAAATTCCTTCGCACCCAATCAGGCGTGAACGGTACTTTAAAATAATTATCTACCCTAATCGGTGTCAACATCCATCGCTAATTTCATGGGCATTCAAAGTCTCATTGGCCCAAGTTGCCAAACACACTTGAAGTTTACCAATCAAACAACATTCTGATGCCATTAAGTAGGTAAATCAATTACTTTGATTGCTTCGCTCGAGTCGGTATGTCACAGTTAGTGTTAATCATAAGAAATAACAAGCAACTTTATCGAACAAGCTTTAACTGAGGCACTTTCTAAGTTTTTCGCGTGTACTTGTACCTACAGGTACACACAACAAACTTGACAGTGTAACAGCTAAGTACTCGGGTGTTGTGTGTAAACAAAACTTTTTGTTCGACTGTAGTTGTATCTCGGCACTTTTCGTCAAATTAAAGTTGGTTAGTCGATAAATGTCTCGTGGAAACTCCTAATAGTGCCCGAGTGACACACTTTTGTTTTATCAAATTATATTTTCTGAGAATCTGACATTTTGCGACTCAGACTTCAGCGAATCGGATTATTTTTTCAACATGTCAATTTTTGTTTGAACGTTCTGCTTCAAGATCAAAACAGACGTCTTGATTTGCTCCAATTTCATTAATAATCTAGTTTAGTCAATCAATCTCATCTATCAGTTCGAAAATTCTTTTTCCTTGCTAGCTGTATCAAATTGAGTCTACAATTATTTCTATCATAAATCTTTTCACGTTCTGATATTACTCAGGAATCAGAGCAAGTTTAGAGGAACGAGATCTTGTTACACAGCGGGAAACTATTTCCGTATTTATGAGAAATATGATAATAGCTCTGAAGGAGGTCGAATATTAAATGTGTGTTTTGGTTGAAACCCTTTCGATGCTTGTAACGGTATGATAGGAATTTAGATGTTGATATTAGATATTACATGCCATCTATCTATCCAAGGCTTTTATTTGTTTATTTATATTAATCTACATAAAGCGTTTTGCGCAATATCTATTTGGGTACAAAGTGCTCACAATCGCTATTCACAAGATTCTACAAATTATTTAAATGACGATTGTTAAGGTTCAAATGTACCTTTAGTGTGTTAAAATAAAAACTTTTTTGCAAAAAAAAACCGACTTCCAAAAAAACACTAAAAAAGTGGAAAATAACTTTACTTTCGGAAGTCGGTGACTATTGTTTGTTTCATTGACTTTTTTGCCACCGACTTCCGAAAGTAAAGTTATTTTCCACTTTTTTAGTGTTTTTTTTTGGAAGTCGGTTTTTTTTTGCAAAAAAGTTTTTATTTTACCGTTTTTAGTTATCGTATCACACACAAATCCTTGTCAAGTATCAATTTCGCAATTTCTTTTACTTGGATGAAATTTTTTCCAGCTATTTTGATTTCAAAACCAAACTGCTGTACCGATTTTGATGAAATTTCTATGGGACCAATCGGGAAGTAGATCCATTCAGATAAAAGAAGAATTTTTCAAATCGGTTCATAAATGACGGAGATATGAGGTAACAAACACAAAAAAAAAACAAAAAAAAAAAAAAACATACAACCGAATTGAGAACCTCCTCCTTTTTTTGAAGTCGGTTAATAATTACAAATACACCGACTTATAGCTACTAAAATACTGACTGGAGGAAAAGTAAAAATAAGTTCATTTTATTTTGGCCATCAGACAAAACCAGCATGCCTGAGAGATATTTCTCGACGGCATGTTAAGCCAAGTTAGAGGCCCATGGGCGGCATAGAAGCCCTGACATTAGGTTAGGCACTAACCACACGATAAACATATTTTGGGCAATTTAATTTATTACCCAATCGTTTGCGATTTCGTTTGAATAAAATATGGTCTGAAATTGTTTCTTTTGCGACCTCACAAAAAAAAAAACTACGATTTAGTAAGGAAGGTAACAAAAGAAGGATACAGTAAACCATTTCCCATCGTATTCAAATATCAGCCTATTCAGAGGTGTAAACAGAAATATTAATAATATGCAACACAGTACTTAAATAAAATATTAATGCTTTCACCCCACTTCCATTGATGCCGTCAATACCATACAAAACCACGGCAACAAGTGCTGGGTTTATTTGTAGAATACCATTTGTAGGTTGTCTCTAATACTGTTTATGAAATATTAAAAAAAAGTATGCAACATTCAGGGGTTCGTTTTGCGCTAGAGTAGGAAATGTAGTAAAAATTCGTAATTTAAAATTTTTTGGCTATAATTTTTCCCTAGAACGATTTGTTTCCCTCAAAAAGGGAAATAATCTCCCAACACTGGCGCACCTTCGCAGTACAATATTGGTGCGCAACGCCATATTTCGAATTAGTTTTTTTTTATTTCTTTGCAGTATATCTGAAAAGTAGAGTATGCTCCTCGGGATAAAGGTGTCTTCGTCTTGGGCTAGCTTAAATCCCTCATTTCTCTCAGGATTCTAGTATTAACTCTCTCGCTTCACTCAGGAGTTAACTCAAAGCTCCCTCGCTCTGCTCGGCAGCCCTAGAATCCTTCGTTGCATTCGGGATTCAAAATAGTGCCCGTGACGTAAGTCACTGCTTTATCCCCTTGGTGCATAATCTACTGTTATTAACATTTTATTGAGCATACCCTATTGCAACCAATTAAAAAACAAGATGGCTGCCATTCGCGGGGTGTTGGGTAAAGCGTATTTATAAAAGTGCATTAATTTTCGATAGAAATGAGTGTATAACATGCCTTTAAGGTATCGGTAATAGTTCTCCAAACACACTATATATCGATGATGTACGGGTATTCTACACAATTTGCTAAATAGTCTAACTAAACGAAGGGTTAACATCTAAGAGTTCTGTCACATATTCTTGCTTGTTTGTATTGCCAACAAACTGTTTTTTTTTCATCTCACCAAAAGTAAACGCTTTTTATTTTTTTTCAATACAATATTTGTTACAATATTTGTTACAATATTTTTGGCGAATGTTTACCTGAGTTTCTAAAGGATTGAAAGGTTTCCTACTCACTTTTTTATAAGAACCAAGGCTACAGTATTTTGTTTATTTAACGCATTGTATTTCTTTTTAAGTTTTTGTAAGTCATCGGCTTTCATTGGTTTTTTACACTGTTATTGGTCAATTCAAAGTATTTTTAAGCATTTTTTCTGAAACCTTGCGTATGCAGAACATCTGTGCAAAATTTCATTTAAATCGGTTTAGTAGTTTAAGAGTCTAGAGAGTACGAACAGACGAACAGATATTGATTTTAAGATATATATGTATACATATATATATAGATAGATCACACATTTTTTTTTATAGGCAGACAGATATGGACATTTTTGTAAAACAAACTGTCTGTTGATGGATTTGAGCTTTGGTAACAGCCAGTAATCTTCAGAGTGTTTTTTTTTCACGTCATCACCCGGTTTTAAAACAATTATACCATGAGTTAACCTATCAAATAGTGTAAATATGGAAATTAGTTGGTTAGTTTAAGCGAACAATAAAAACATCATAACTTATAAAATATCACATTTTAATATTATTAGAATAAATTTAGTAGGCAGTTTCCGAAAAGGGATAACGACTAACCTTCTTATTAAGCCTGTTTTGAGCAGACGTGTCCTAAAATTGTTTTATACATGTTTTAAAGAAACAATACACATGATTAATGAATTTCCTTTCTCAACAAACATCCTACATTCTCCAAAAGTTGGACACAGTAGGTATACGAATACAATTAAACTAGATTTCGCAAGTCCCACGTAAAAAGAGACAAGCCTGAAATTAAATAAATTTTAATAAACTAACCGACTCTCAATTAATCTCTATAAAACGAAAAACTCATCGGCTTTCCATCCCTTTAATAAAGATGTACGATTAAGTTCTTGTTATTAATTAATCTATTCGAATAAAAGTCAAAGGCAATTGGTTGGCTCATTCATCAGGGCTCCGCGAGCGACCCAACTGAAATGAGGCAGGGTTTCGCCCCGAAACTTGCTAAGCCTTCAATATATTTGCTAGAGTTAGGGTAGTTTTTCAAAGGTATTTTTTAAGTAAAATATTCTGAAAGCTTGTATGTAATGTTTTACCTGTAGGTCGAGTTTCAATGCCTCCACCATATCACGACCTAAGGTCTGTAGTAATTTATGAGGAAGTCCAAATAATAGACCCTATTTCTTTCCATAGTTGTCTTTGTCGAAGATTTGTGTCGCATATACCTTATAAATATGACGGCGTAAGCGATGGCTGAGCGATAGCGCCGTTGTCATTAGGGTTCGGTGGTACCGGGTTCATGATGAAATGTTAAAATAATAGTTTCGGTTTCGGTACACAAAAATCACAGTTAACACAAATTTACATTAAATAACACTAACAAATAATCTCCACAAAATGGGCAAACCGACAGTTTCGTTCTGAAGGAGTGACTTGGTTGGAGTTCCGAGCAAAAGTGATCTCGGCACAATCCCCACTCTACAAAACGACTCTGTCCACGTGCCGCCATTAAAACAACATCTGACGTCACGGCGTTTACCCCTACTACAATGGTCAAATCAGCAACTTGATGTTTAAAAGTTATCGCTTTCTCCGACACGGCCAGCCTGACAAGTTACACGTCCTCGTGAGTACCTGTAACCAAACAGTCAAATTTGGAGCAACAGTACAGGCTCGGTCAACCTGACCACATCTTTATGGAAAAGCATAACTTGAAAATAAAAGTTGTCAAACAAAAGGTTCCTCTAAGTCTCAATCATATTTATTCAGCAACTAAATCAACTTCGATCACATACAACGCTCATGGCCCAGCTGCCGCAGCAGCTAGTGACACTTATGCCACCCATATCGTCATCACCTCATGTGATACGACCACACACATCACATAGAGTCTGCGACTCCCAGGTCAGTACAAGACCAAAACAACAATAGTCTCCATTGAGATCCAGGTCCCCGCCGTACCACCAGCTGCCCATCGCCCCCTGAATAGCTCACAAGTGAGCTGCAGTTACGACTACAGACTAGTGCGTACGGTGCGACCAAATAGCCATGGTATGTGTCTACCACTCGGTGGAGGTACTTTCATCACCGTCCTCTACGTTTAACTCATTAGGAACACTACTTAGAGGCATCTTTCGTATACGATCGTGAGCGTACTTGTAGGTTCTATTTCCTGTCAGTGATTTTAAAACATAGCGATCGTTTTCAAGCAACTCTAAAATTTTGAAAGGACCTTTAAATTTGGGTTTAGTTTGGTTTCTTTTTTTTCATTTTTGATTAATACCAAATCACCAACACTGAAATTAACTACTTGGCCTTATTTTTGTCAAAACGGGCTTTTTCATAAGCCGCACTCTTCTTAATACCGTCCACCGCGTGTTCTCTCGCCTCTGTTAGGTCAATTCCGGTTTCATCATCGTCGTTATAAGCCATTGATAAAAGCATTTGAATACTCATTCAAAAGGGACGTCAACCGGTCCTTGTTTTCGTTTGAAATATCAGAATCAACATTGTAAAGATCAATTACGGGAGGTAAATCGCAACAACCTACATTTGTGACTTTCGAAATACGTAGGGTAGATTCAGTTAAATGTACCGTATAGCCAAGTGTCAAAATATCGCGTCCGATCATAACATCGTATTTCATACAATCATCGGGTAGTACGTAAAATAAAATTGACAGTTCGTTATTGTCGACCACAACATCGCTAAGAATTTGTTCAGTGCTAAAAACATTCGAATTATTACCGATACCAATTACTTGCACGGTTGAAAGTGAACGTTTTCCCGAGAATTTATAAGCTACACTTTGTTTAACGAGAGAACATTCGGCGCCGGAATCAAAACAAAATGAAAACGACTCACCGGATTGTTCCAATTGCCCGCAAACACCTGCTATTTCGCAGCTATCGACGCGTCGCTCCGCCGTTGCGTTGGCAGCGCTGCCCGCCGACGATGACGCGCCACCCGCACTGCCGTGTTGGCAGTTCGTAGAGATGTGTCCGGCTTCTCCACAACGGAAACACGTTATTCTTTTGCTGGAACCCGATGAAGTCGCCGCCGGTGTAGTTTTCTGGGCGTTAGCTCCAGCAGGCTGCGTAAACTTCGAACGACAGTTCATCGCTTTGTGTCCCGGTTTTCCGCACTTATGGCACGTGAACATAGTGGAAGTTTGTGGCTTTAAACGCTTTGCATCAGTGGCGCCATCACCGGTACTGCGATCGAACTTCCGCTTCAGACTTGCACTCGCCTTAATCTCCTGCAGTAACTTGTTGCGTGACGTTATTTCGCTAGTAAACGCCAAGCGATTAAGCCGAGAGTCGAACTGAGAGACATGAGCGAGCACATACGACGTGGCTATTTCTTCATGGCTTCGATTCTTCCATCGAGCCAACAGGGTAGTCATTAGGTAGGCGGCTGGCGTACGCTGCGAGACATTCGCCCTCCTTCGGCCGGCCGTTGTGGATGTTAACAAGCGATGCAGCAAGAGTTTCAGTGGATGCATAACGCGCAAGGAATAAGTCGCGGAAATGCTGCCACGTCATGCCTGCATGCGAAATCTGCGACAGTCACGATGACGCATTACCTTTCAGGGCTTTGCTCAGAGCTATAATAAGCGATGCACCCTCCAGTGGACGTTCGTCGAGGCAAATATCGATAGTATCGCACCAAGCACGTGGATCGGTATCTGGTAGCTCCGGATTAATTTCTGGCAGCATGATCTGAGGTGCCACTGTTGGTGTCCTGATGGCTTCGATCAGCTGCATCATGTTCTTCTGCTGCATCTCGAACATAGCACGCCAGTGGGAATCGAGTCCAGATCCCAATTCTGATGACGGCGTAAGCGATGGCTGAGCGATAGCGCCGTTGTCATTAGGGTTCGGTGGTACCGGGTTCATGATGAAATGTTAAAATAATAGTTTCGGTTTCGGTACACAAAAATCACAGTTAACACAAATTTACATTAAATAACACTAACAAATAATCTCCACAAAATGGGCAAACCGACAGTTTCGTTCTGAAGGAGTGACTTGGTTGGAGTTCCGAGCAAAAGTGATCTCGGCACAATCCCCACTCTACAAAACGACTCTGTCCACGTGCCGCCATTAAAACAACATCTGACGTCGCGGCGTTTACCCCTACTACAATGGTCAAATCAGCAACTTGATGTTTAAAAGTTATCGCTTTCTCCGACAAATATATTTGTAATATCACAAACTTTCAGTTCAATTTGTTTGATCTAAACATAATATAATTTCACAATGTTTGACATGTTTATTCTATTTTACGATTTTAAAGCGTTACACTTTATTTGGGGCCAGCTCAGCATGTTTCCTTCATCAAAATATCTTCTCATCATAATGAGTGTCCATACTTTGCATATATATATGTCGGAGAAAGCGATAACTTTTAAACATCAAGTTGCTGATTTGACTATTGTAGTAGGGGTAAACGCCGTGACGTCAGATGTTGTTTTAATGGCGGCACGTGGACAGAGTCGTTTTGTAGAGTGGGGATTGTGCCGAGATCACTTTTGCTCGGAAC